>BGPR01015912.1:0-35723 GCA_013235015.1 Araneus ventricosus
TTCAAACATAAGCCGCCTGTTGATTTCTTATTTAAATCCAACATTTTAGATCCTTTGTAGATTTGTTAACCAACAGATTTATTCTACTGCTTGCATGCCTGAGAGGACGAGAACCGAAGAAAAAAAATCCCAACGGTCTCGGAGCCTCCAGGATGCGTGCTATCCCTTCAGAATATTCAAACGAAAAGACAAAGGAATCTGCTTTCAAAACGGAAAAAACACCTCCAGTCAAGAACGTCAAAACCCAATAACATCTAAATTCATGCGCAACAAGATGGCGAGTAAATAGTCCCGTAGCAAAATTTGAATTTAAAAATTAATAAAGTTGAAACCTTAATGGAAACAACAACAAAAATTAAGACAAATAATAATTAAATCGAAAACAAAGTAAATAATTAGGAAAAATTTAGAAATTAAATGAAACGGCTAAAAATTATCGTTTGAATTTCAAAATTTGACAAAGTTGCCACAAGAGATGAAAGAAACTTTAGTGGCGAATAATTAAATTAATTAAAAATACTGACAAAACCGGAAAATGATGTTGATGCAATATTTGCAATCTAACAGGTTGCTATAGTTTAATTCCTTTTATTAACGTATATGCCGCGTCATTTTTATATTGAAATCAAATATAAATTTTGCTTGATGAATAAGAAAGTGAAATTGACGCCGGCTGCTTACAATTATTACAAGGAAGGTTTCTTGACATCTTTGGAGACGCTCACGTTGACTATAAACTGAACATGTGCAAAGATAATAAAAAAGCACGGGTTAGATGTCTATCATAATTTGAAAGTTTAAAATTATATTGTTAAGGGTATCATAAATATCAAATTAGGTATAAGGGATTCAATTGAAATTTTATTCCCGGCGAATAAACAGATCGCTGAAGGAGGCTAGTAAAAATATATTTTTTAGGTCCCTACAAAATTGTTATAGAAAGGTTTTACTGTTTATTTAAATGACAATAAATGTCAAAAGTGATGCTTCAATTGTTTTGGTTATCGACTTTTAACTGAGGATGAAGAGCCAGATTTTTCGAAATTAGTGGAAAGAAATGTAAAAGATATTTTTATTATTACATCCATAATAAATAAAATAATTCATTTCTATCTGCTAGCATATTCATGTACTGTGCAAACTGCATTGCGCTCGTTGCACTGCGATTTCATCCTGCTTTCACTGCATAACACAGTAGTGAAGTGCAGCAAAACAAACATCTCATTGAATACCCGCTCGAAAGGAGTCGGCGGAAAGGTTATTTACTCTGAAAGAAAGGAAGAAAATCGATCATTTATCTCCTCGGAAGAAAAGAACTCTAACTTCCTATCACGTGCGAACTAAGAACAAAGATGTTTGAAATGCAAATGGCACCTAACTTCGAAATTAAGAGAGAAAATTCCCCCCTTGCAACCCTCCCTCCTGTTGTTTAACAAATTTTCCTTAGTACCAGAATCTTTCAGGAATAATAATTTGGAAAAGAGACAAGGAAGAAATTTTCTTCCAATCTATTCGAATGAGTATTCGATGTCGATGCGAACGAACTTGTATCATTTGTATTTGAAGCGGTGTTCAGATCTGACTAAACATTCATTTTGGAAGTAGCACTGGGACTTCTGTATTAAAGAGGTTAAAAGTTCCGATATTGTTATTAAATTATAGTGGAAGTAATTGTCTTAGCACCAGGTATTGCTTTACGATTATTCAAATGTTTTCTGATGTTGTAGGCGTGCATTGCATATCCATTATGAATTGAACTTTCTTTGAAAGTGTACAGGATTCTACTTTTAAGTTCAGGAGTGTTACTTCTGCTTGATAATTTTGACTGGTAAAATAATGTTTTCACGTTTCTTTGTATTTCATTTATTAAATTTACTAGCCGCCTTGGGCGAACAGCTGGTCCGCCGGGAGTACAATTTTAACTGAATCTCTTATGAATAAATTGATATTCATGGTTGGATTAACAAAGTAATTTTAAATTTAAAATTTTGATAGATATTTAACACATGTTGTTTCAATAGCATTGCACCCATTCTGTTCGTTGTCTGCGTGAACGTCCTTATTGGAGTCGATTTACATTCGTCGTCATACAATTGCCCATTGTCTGTATCAACTTCACTCTCTTACTCCTCTTGCAAAATATGCATTTGATTTTAACTTTAAAAGTCTCGGCACATTTTGCGTCTAGCGGCATGTTAGCTGGATGAAATCATGCTGATTTAAACATATCATTAAAAATTAAGATATTACCTTAGCTTTCAACAATGAAAAATAAACATGCATTTTTATGCATTATTTATTTAAACAATGAAAACAGTTTGAATTGCGTTGCAAGAATGAAAAATATTGTTGCAAATTGTGCCAAAATATATTTGAAATGCTATTAAAATTAAAGAAAACTTTTATGGCAACTTAATTGATATCAATGAAAATATAATGTTTTGCGCTTTCAGATGGTGTAACTATGATTTTTGTGGTGTAATATTCTCGAATGTTCTAAAGGAAAAGCGCGAAAAGTTTGCTTAATTTTCAATTAATTAAAATTTCAAAAAAGATCTCCGAGGTGCACATTCCCATTCTCCAAAGTAGGTTTGTGCCAAATTCCGTATATCTAAGTTCAGCGATCTGCCCTATAGAGCGCCAACACAAAGATACATATACATTCTTCTTTATTATTAGAACAGAAAAGTATTTCCCGACATACTTAATTAAGTTTTAAAGTTTTAGTTAGTACTTCTTGTAAATGTTAAAGTATATTAATCAATTATTCAAGTACAAATATTCCCGTTTTTTTATATTTTTATACAAACTATTAAAGATATTAAAGGATATAGTTAAAGAAATGAATGAAAAAGGTGAGTGCAAAATTTATAGCTTAGCCTACATTTTCAGAAGTAATTATGACTTGTAAATGAAACAGAATGCAACAGAGCCTGATGACAGGATAGTATGTGTAGCGGGATGTAGAGAACACAGCACGGAAATTTGAGAATATAGTCATACATCCAAATTTTGCGCACATCACACAAAAGAATTAATGAAAATTGCAAACCAATATCAGCTTTTTCAGATGCGGGGTGAGCCAAAATCCCCTTTTCGACTTCTGATCGGTACCCTAAATGCCCTCGTGACCGAATCTTCAATGTTAATTGTGAATTGGATCCTATTCTTTATATGGTGAATGTTCGAGGAAAATTCATTCAGCCTTTCGGGAGATATACAAAAAAATGCGCTCCTTTTAATTTTAAATTATTTCTTTAAATGCCATCTGCTGCCTCCCGATGACGTTTGTGCACTCAAGTTCCTATGTGATTTTAGAATCTTATCGTATGCCTGACTTTTCACTTAAAGAATGGCCATGTTGCCTTGAAACTAACTGTTTAGATTATATGTATAACTATAAATACATATCAAATGAAAGCCTATGATGTAAGCCTCACTATCTTTAGTTTACGAATAAAAAGATAATTTTTTTCCAGACACTTTTCATCTGTAACCGGCAGATATTTTTTGATTTCAACAATAATAGTTTAAAGTGGGAATGAGTAAATCTTTAAATTTTTTTTCAATTTTATAACTTTTTGTAATTTAAGCCGTGCGGCAGAGACAATTTTTTGTCATTCAGGAAACTTCTTTTGAAGTAGATTTCTGTAAATGGAATATATTAAATTTTGGATTGTTGAATTTTGGAAGATACTTCGAGGAGGCTTATTTGTATTTTTAATGTTTACATTAATATAGCTTCAAATGCTGCATATTAGAGGTATTCCTTTTCTGAAAACAATATATTATGAATCATTCATTATAGTAATGTTGTTTCCGAAATCTTCCGCTTCTCCATTTATACTGCATAATATTAAATAAGTTATATAAAAAAATTAAGTCAATTCCTACTTAGGTCAACAAAGAAAAATTTTAAAAAAAGAAATAGATTGAAAAAACTGTGATCCACTACAAGTCTAAAAAAATGTATTTGAACTTGAGTAGATGAATAAAAAGTATTTTATTAACAATTGAAAATTTGAACAAGATATATAAATATATACGGAGAGTGTGAACTAATAGTAGGAATTGAAATAATGCACTCAGTTTGATTGCATTCTGTTACGAAAATGAGAAATTTGGAGAGATCAATATATATGTTGGCTGGTGCTGGGATTTGAAAATGGAAATACTGAAAATGAACTGAAGAGAAACAACCTCATTCTACCTAAAAACTGTGGGACTAGACCCAGTTTATAGCAAACAACTCTTTATAAGTAAACAGAAGGCAGATGCCATCTTGACGTCACATTCACTTTCATAAGTAAATGGAAAAAATGGCGTCTTCTTCCAACAATTTATAAGAGTACAAATCTCTATATAAGAATAAAGGAAAAAAGCATCGGTAAATTCTTTAATAATTAATCCACAAAACTGTAGTTTCATTTGTTATTTTACAGATTTTCTAGAAAAAAAATCGACTTACTAAAGATAAAAAAAAGATAAAAGATAACCTCACTACCATCAATACACGAATCCGACTTAGAAATAAATATTTCTTATAAATAGTGCATACACTTTAAATTCCCTTGTATGACCACTACATAATTAGAGCACAGCGTGAAGCAGATTAAATTGGAGAGAAATTTATTTATTAATGGAGGAAAATTTATTTATTATATAGAAGATTTGTGCCCGTCTACGACGGGCTTTTTGCCTGAAAACCATATATCTGAACTGATTTTAGTCCTCATTTAGTTATTTGAATAATCTGAGAACTGATTTTTTAGTCACGAAAGATGCAAGACAAAATATCATGCAAACTGGCAGAGTGCTTAAGAAATACACGAAAAAAAGTACACAAAAATTACCCTTTTTAATGAAATCAATTAAGTTGCTTTACAGTTTTTTCTCTAATTTTAATAAAATTAAAAAAAATATTTTCAGGCATAATTTAGAACAATAATTTCCATTGTTGAAGAGCAATTCAATCGATTTTCATTGTTTAAATAAATACTTAAATGCGTGTTTCTCTTTTGTTGTTGAAAGCTGAGTTAATATTCTTATGCAATCGTCCGATTTGTTCGTTAAATAATGACGTAAACAAAAGAGGCGGTGCTTATTAATATTTGCTTAAACAATGTAAAAAGTTTGAATTGCATTGCAAGAATGAAAAATATTGTTTTAACTTATGCCAAGAAATATTTTTAAAAGATTATTAAAGTTATCGAAAATTTTATGGCATTATATTTGATATCGTTGAAAAGATAAGGTTTTGCTTTCAGATGGTGCGAATATGATTTTTGTCGTGAAATATTTTCTAAAGTTATGAAGGATAAACGCCGAAATTTTGCTAAATTTTTAATTAATTAAAATTCTAATTAAAATTTAAATAAAAGAGCTCCGAGGTGCACATTCACATCCTCCAAAGTATGTCTGTGCAAAATTGCGTAGCTCTAGAGAAGTCGAAAAATCTGCCCTGTAGAGCGCCAACACACACACACACACACACACACACACACACACACACACACACACATTCTCCTTTATTATTAGTACAGATAAGTGTTTCCCGACATAGTTAATTAGCTTTTTTTTAGAGTTGCAAGTTTTAATTAGAGTTGCTTGTAAATGTTAAAGTAAGATATTCATCAATTATGCAAGTACAAATATTCCCGTTTAATTCATATTTTTCTCCAAACTATTAAAGATATTATAGGATATAGTTAAATGAAGTGAAGGGAAACCACATATGAGTGCAAAATTTATAGCTTAGCCTATATTTTCAGAAGTAATTATGACTTGTAAATGGAACAGAATGTTACAGAGCCTGATGGCTGGATAATATATTTAACGGGATGTAGAGAACACACCACGGAATTTTGAGAATATAGTCATACATCCAATTCTTGCGCACATCATAGAAAAGAATTGATGAAAGTTGCAAACCATCATCATCTTTTTCTGAAGCGGGGTGAGACAAAATTCCCTTTTCGACTTCTTGAATTTCTGGTCGTTCCACTAAATTCCTCCGTGACCGAATATTCAATGAAAATTATGAATTGAAGCCTATTCTTTACATGAATGTACTTCGAGGATAATTCATTCAGCCTTTCGGGAGATATTAAAAAAAATGCGCTATTTTTTATTTTAAATAATTACTTTAAATGCCATCTTCTGTTCCCAGATGGCGTTTGTGCACTCATGTTCCTATGTGATTTTGTATGCTTATCGTATGTCTTACCTACACTTAAAGATTGGCCACGTTGTCTTGAAACACCCTGTTTACAATATTTGTATAACTAAATACACATCAAATTAAATCCTATGATGTAAGAGTGACTTTCGTTAGTTTACGAAGATAAAGATAATTTTTTTCCAAACACTTTTCAGATGTAGCCGACAGATATTGTATAGATTTCAAACATAATAGTTTAAAATGGAAATGAGTAAATCTTTAATTTTTGTTCAATTTAATAACTTTTTAAAATTTAAGCTGTGCAGCAGAGAAAAATTTTGTCATTGAGGAAACTTCTTTTGAAGTACATTTCGGTAAATGGAATATATGAAATTTTGGATTGGTGAATTTTAGGAGATACTTCGAGGAGGTTTATCTGTTTATTTAATGTTTACATTAATATAGATTAAAATGCTAAATATTACAGGTGTTCCTATTTTGAAAACAATATATTATGAATCCTTCATTATAGGAATGTTGTTCCTGAAATTTTCAAATATACTGCATAATATTGAAAAATACAATCAGTTTGATTGCATTCTTTTACAAAAACGAGAGATTTGGAGCGATCGATATGCATTGGCCTCCAAAAGTTAAGGTACAACATGTTTTTCGAAGCTCACCATAAAAAAATGGCTGTAACAATAAAATTCATAGTTTATATGAATGGTCTGTAATTTTTGGAAATCTCGTAATTTCTAAAAACCTAATAAACTTTCTTCACTTCCAATTTATCGCTAAATCTAACTTGAAATGTTCAACTTTCTCACCAAGATTGTACAAGATTTGGATGATGTGAAACTCTGGGTATGATTTCTTCAGAAGCATAGTAAAACCAACACAGCACGATTTGAGATAGATTTGATTATAGCACGATTTGATTATATTTCCATGCCTGTGATAATTGATTTGAAAAATTTCGACTTAATTACTAGAAAACAATAATAAAAATTAAACAACAATTCGACTCCAGTTAAAAATTCATTAATAAGTTCTTGCAATTTTTTTAACATGTTGAACATTTTCATCGCACGTTTTGTTCTGCAACTCTTTAAGCTACTAAACTTTAAATCTTCTTCAAAAAAGCTGTCGATAAAAACTGACGTCTGAAAAACGCCGAATGTTATTAACAAATATAAATAAATAGCAACTCTGTATTTCCACGCCTGATTGAGAAACATATAATAAAATTGTGAGAGTAAGTCGATATTTCATACCGGATTTCATTACAATGTTCCGTTCCCTTAAAATGGATTTGTTTTTTGATTGTTTTGGTGCGTTGTAAATTATAATTTACACGAAGTCAGTTTTCTTAACATATTCTCACCTGCCTTAAGCAAGAATCCCCGTTCTCTGCTTACTACAAGACTCTTTTGGGAAGAGCCTCAAGAAATCTATATCTTTTCCATAGTTCCCATCTTTTGAGAAGAATGCTGAGAAAAAACTTCAATAGATGGTAAACGTTCAAAGGTTCTATATTTTAATTATTTTTATTAGCTGATGTGCCGCGTCATTTTTAAGTTGAATTCAAATATAAACTTTGCATGATGAATAAGAAAGTGGAATTGACGCCGGCAGCTTACAATTATTACAAGGAAGGTTTCCTGACTCCTTTAGGGACGTTCATGTTGACACTAACTATATGAAATATTTGCTTGGCAGAAGGAAGAGGAAAAAAAATCAGTTTAAAACTTTCAGAATTTTTGGCAATGTTTCTTTTCCTTAATTTTAAATTGCATTGCATGACCAAGGTTTTTTCCTTCTCTTTGTTTTAGTTGAAATTATCTAGACTGATTTGATATTTTATTCGTTGCACACAGACCAGAAATTTCATTTGGCAGCAACAATTTTTGCGATAGCATAGTAATTTATGGAAAATTATTTGCTTTTCATGTTGTATTGCTGCGCTCGGCGATGCGCAACCTTCATATGTGAAAATATTTTCAAATGAAATAAAATAAATTTCAAGAAATACCGTAAAGAATTATATAAAATTTTACTCATTATATAAGTGAAGGGGAAAATGATATTTAAATCTCTAACATTGCATATATTTTTGTTTAAAAATATTATTAATAAAATGAACATTTTTAAAAAACAAGTTTTTAACAACATTTTTAAACAACAAACTAAAAGAAATAATAAAAATCTGGAAGTAAAAAGAGAAGCAGTAAAAACCTGAGCTGCTAATAAATATACTGAAGCTGAATTGAAATTTTGACAAATTTGAAAATAAGTTTCAACTTATAATGAATGTTCAGAAATTTTCTTTCTTATGATATATAATGTAGTTTAATTTATTTGTTGCATTGTTTTCAATCCATCCAGAGAAAATTTGCTTGACTGCGTTTTTCATTTTTTTGCGATTTTCATTTTCACCTCCAGAGTTTTGATAAAAAAATATTTTCTTTTATTTAATACACTAATAAAAGCGTATTTTTTAAAAAATGTCATTGTGATAATAATAATTTTCTAATTTTTAGATTTTAATGTATTTCATGACTCTTATTACAAAAGTGTTTTTAAGCAAAATGTCATACTTGAGTGGAATCGTTTATATAAAATATCCCATATTGCGGAATACATCAAAGAATTTATTTCCTTTATTCACAGGCCTTTCAAAGCTAGGGATATTTTTCATAATTTTAAAGTTACTCAGTTTCTAAATATGTATGAAGACTTTAATCATTTCTTAAAAGTTTCAGTTTGTCACCTACTATAACCTGTGTAACGTACGCCCAATAAAAGGACCGTTGGCAGACACCCGCAGGTGGGAATGGTTTTTTAATTGCGTTCAAATACATCGAGTGTTTTCTGAAGATAGATATTGGCGGCAAGATGACCAGACGGGGTTGAGGACGAACAGTAAAAGATTGCGTGGAATTTCCGAGAATTCCAGACATTTTACCCTATTTAACTGAGGCAGGACGTAGAGATGATTGTGAGAGACAGAGCTGGCAAATTGTTCTGTCGAAAACCGAAGTCCGAATCGGACGTTTGAGCGAAACTCGTTTCCTCTATCAGTGAATAATGAATGCGACGTTCAGTTGAGTAGTGTTTTTTGAAATACAAGATGAAAATTGAGTTACTGCTAAATATCCATATTTTTCACCACATTATACAGTAAAAAATCTATTTTTAAACGAAAATTAGACTAACATTAAAATCCATTATTTCAGTCAGTGTGAATCTAGAAATGAAATTTGAATAAAAATTATTAATATTTGGAAAAGTAGGGAAATTAAATAATAAAATTTTTATGTCAAAAAATTAAATTTCAACTAACCGGACAGATAAAAATATTTTTTTATCTTTAATATACCTTTATAAATCGTATAATGTCTAATTTTCGCGAAGGTTAAATTTCAATGGAGGGTAAGGTTCAAAGTTCCTTTACCAACTTTTTAAGATGGTAATGGTTCAATTAGGGTTTCCTCCGTGGGAAATGGTAAGATTTTTTTTTTTTGGTATTCCCGGGGATTATGCTTGGTTCCCGGGAAAAAAAACTCTCTGTGAAAAGATGGTTTGTTTAGATACATACTAAACGCATGCTGGAATAGTTTGTTGGAAATGCTTGAAAGATGTTTAGAGATAAAATCAGCAATTTCGAAAGAATTAATTGTTACAAGAACAACAAGATTTTACGAAATGAAAAACGGGACTTTGCTAACTGGTGAAAGAGTATTTGCTTTCATTTTTGGAGAGTTGAACAAACAAAACTCAGAATTTACTAAGAATATGAAATGCTGTCCTGTCAAAAAAATTAGAGTGAAATGCAATATTAGTTTAGTTGCATTAATACAATATCTACCTTTTAGGAGAAAGTATGATGCTGCTGCAGTTACTGTTCATCTTTCACGTTTATCAAATAAAAATTCTTTGATTTAGAAATCTAAAATAATTCTGACAAGGCTTTTTTGTGAGGAAAGACGGATCACTGTCCTACTCTTCGCACTCAGAAAAAAAAAGCAAGGAAACTTTGGAAGAGAGATCTTCAACTTTGTACGAAAAATTAGAGAAAGCGATCCACTCATAGACAAATGTCTTAAGTTGTTCTACTAGCAAGAGATCTAGCTTGAGCAAATTGTGAAGCAAGAATTGCAGTTTTTTGACACAACAGAAAATCGATCATCAAGTAATACAAAACTCGATGAGTCTTTGAAAAAAATTCCTCCAATATCAGCTAAAGCGGAAAGAACATTTTCTGCTGCCGGGTTGTTCATAACAAAGCTAAGAACTAGGCTGAGTGAAAAAAACATTGATTGCTTATGTTTTCTTAAATCATACTTTAAAAATGAATAATTAACAAATTTTTGTATTTTGTAGCTCAGTATATAGAGGAGTATAAATTTTGGAATTTATGAATATCCTCACCTTTCGTAATTATTATCTATATCAATCAAAAATAACTAATTTTTACATGATTTCAAATTTTGATGCTTTCCCGAGAAACCCGGGAGTGACTGATATGATCCCGGAAATTCCCCGGATGGAAAAAAGAGAGGGAAATCAGAAACCTATGTCCAATAGTACGAACAGTTTCACAATAATACTTAAAGAAAGGAAAAAAACGTTGCGAAGGCTATGTGTCTCCTTAATTGTTGCTGTTTAACACTGACATTAATAATACTAAACTTTGAACAATGTATCTTTATGAAGAATTGAACAATATTTTAAACACATACTACTTACAACAATAAAAAAATTATTGTTTCAACATTCATTTTTGAGAGAATCATTACATTTGGATATAAGCTTCTTAAACTGTGTTTGGAGTTTGGATCTTTGTATCAAGCTAACTTGCGAAAAGAATTTGATTTTTGCTATATATTAGCTGATTGAAAGGAAAAACGTTCAGAATATGGAAAGGACGCCAATTTTCCGATTAGGGGCTTCGGTATTCCCTATGCTATGGATGTGGATCAAGATGTTTGTTTTTCATGAGGCCTTATTTTGGATGACCTTGGTATCTTATGTTGGTATCTTTTATTGGCATTCAATTTTGATTTTGCTTTCATTTGCTGTTGATCTTCTGGCAAAAAATTCTAAGTTGGATAAGGAGTCTCAAACCATAGCAAATCGCACGAGAGACGAATCTGTTCAGACCGAAAACGTCTTAGATTCTGAAATCAAGTCTGAAGAAAGTGAAAAAGAGGTCTCTGAATTTGGAGAAAGTGATAACACACTGTCGACTGAAACTGATACGATTCAAGATGAATCTACTGAAACTGATACGATTCAGGACGAATCTACTGAAAATGATACGATTCAAGACGAATCTACTGAAAATGATACGGTTCAAAACGAATCTACTGAAAGTGAAGGCTCAATCATGGAGCCTGTTTCTGACTCTGTCGCTCTGCCTTTCTCTTCCCTCTTGCCTGAACCTCTTCTTTCCGAAGCATTAGTTGCTGCCCGCCTTGGAATAAAGACAACTGTGAAGAAAATGAAATTCCTTGTGCCGACGGATCCCAATTTGTTTATTGACAATGAAAAGCCCATGAAAGATGACAAAGTGGGCCAATGGTATCTTCAATATATTAAGGCAGAGCACGAGAAGAAGCGGGAGGAAAAGCAATTGTCTTTTTTCCGAAGAAAATTGCGGAAAATAACGAAGCGCTTCAAAAAGAAAGAAAAAATAAATAAAAATCATATTTGTTGAATGAACGTTTTTGTTGACAGAATATTTTTGTTGAATGAACTTTTTCTGAGCTGTCAACTTTTTCCTTAACTATGAACGTTTTATGAACTATGAACTTTTTTGTGAACTACGAGCTTTTTATGAACTTGGAACATTTTTATGATCTATGAACTTTTCTATGAACTGTGAACTTCTTATCAACTATGAAATTTTTTTTGAATTTTGTGCAATGAATTTTGAATATTGTGCAATGAATTTTTGTTGAATGTTACTATGAATTATTTTTATTGTTGTAGAAGCACTTTTGAAGTAGCGAAAATTTTTTCAAGATGTGATTGTCAGACAGTCTTCAGATTAAATTATTGGGTGGTTGGGGATGGGAAACTTATAATGAATCTTCTTGCTGTTGATGACAGACTTAAAATTTCATATGTTTTCACCTTTCGTTGTGGTGGGCTGAGGACCACAAATGAAGGGACGTTAAGTTAGATATGTGCACACTGAAGATAAACTTCAATTTTGCTTCCAGCTGAAAGTAGAAAAAAACTATTAAAAACTATAACAATACCACGACAAGAATTTCTACGTCTTGACATAAACGGCTGCTTGTCTGTTGTAGTTGATGACGTACTTTAAAGTATACATGTTTCTCCTTTCTGCTGTGATGGGCTGAGCATCACAAATGAGGGATTCTGAAGCACTGATCTGGACACCAAATGATTCCTGGAATTCTTTAGTTTTCTACCTGCTCTTTGACCTATGTTTCTGCCTGCTGTAGCCTTCTGACTGCTGTGTGACTTCTACATGCTGTGGACTTCTATCTGCTGTGTGACGTTTAACTGTTGTGGACTTCTGCATGCTGTGTGACTTCTGCATGCTGTGTGACTTCGGCCGGTGTGGAATTTTGCCTGTTGTGGATTTCTGCCTGTTGCGGACTTTTCCCTGATGTGTGCCGGAGTTCAGTTCTTTTAATAAATATTTCTTACACGCATATTTATATTTTTCTGCAATAGCTTTAAATTTGATTTTTGTGATAGGTGTGATGATCAATAAAATATTTCGGTTTCTTGCACCGTTTAAGTCATTTTTTAGAACTTATTCTGCATATTTTAACTGAATAACTATCGACTTAATTCCCACATCGTTAATAAAGTTTAGATTATCATAGAATAATTTTTGCTATGAAAGTTGTATAGTGGTGCATTTAATTCTCTTATATTCATAAATAGAAAAGTTAGAGAAAAAAAATTGTATTGAAATTATTGTACTGGAGTATGTGGTATCTCGAAAAAGCTACATTTTTGCAATTAAAAGTGGTTTAAATATGATATTTGTGCATTAATACTCCAAATTTATTGAGGGAAAACAATAAAATTAAGATTAATTTTAAAATAAAATTCTAATTAAAATTTTGAAAACTTTATTAGTGAGCACTCACTGCCCAAGAAGCCATTCCTTGCGAAATTTGATAGCTATATGTGGAACCGTCTGCCCTGTAGGGCGTTTTAAACAATTCTTGTATCACACATCTTGAACATGCAACATGTGCAACATAGCTTAGAACAGCTTAGAAATATTATTATAAAATTCTGTAATTTGAAGCTTAGGCGTTAAATTAACCGCTGAACTTAAAAGCTAGAGAGTATTCGTGCATCGAATTATCGCCTTTTTAGTTTTAAAACTAAAATTCAATCATTAATTAGTTTTTTAATTTTACACAAAAATTAAGTTGAATCTTTAAATATCTGAAGTATTATAAGCCTTTTCATATGAATGAAAACTACATCGGGTGCGTTCAAAATGCAACTGCATTCAAAATGTAAATGACAAGAATAGAAAAAAGCAACTATACTAAATAAAAGTAACTGAATAAAATTAAAAGGAAATCCGGCATGGAGGATTCATCAAGGGTCACCACTAGCATGGTTTCAAAAGCGGGATTTTTCTTTTAGGGGCCCGACAAATGTCCAAAATTTGATCCCTCGTGACCTGAAAATCCCAGATTGAAAGAGTTTAAAAGATCATTACAAAGATACTAAAAATTGCCATTAACACAACAAACATGTACCACATGAACACGATTTTACAGAACAAATTGCAGAAGAGTGCATTAAAATAGTAAAATCATGCTCCTGCAGCAATATTACATTATCTGGTAGTTTAATTGGCCACCAATTAGTTGTTTCTGTTAATCAGAGTCTTCTTCATATGCTTGAGTTTGAAGAGTGAAACATCAGAGCCAATGATTTCCAATCTGTGTGCTTATTGCAGCGAAATCAAAATGAGTGGTGTTATGTTCATCTGCACCAAGGCAAAAGTGTCTCTATTTTGCCTTACTTCCGAGAGCACTACCTCTAATACTAGTACAGTGATACCTGTGTAAATCAATACTATCTATAAAGATAAACCTACCTATAACGATATTTTCCTTGGTTCCGGCGGATTTCTTATTTGCTCAATGTATTTTGAACCTGCCTACAGCGATATTCACTTTTTTGACGCGCCTGTCTATAACGATAATTTTATCTCTTTAGAAAGATGATATAGTACAATCTTGGTATATTTATTTCTTGGTAAACGATACCCTATAGTCAAGAATATTAGATAACAAGGGAATCGGAGGAAGAGTTCCAGAATCCGAAGCCTGTTTTAGCACTGGATCCGGAGGGGGACTAGCGATTGGAATGCACACATATGTTTGTTGCGTCTGATTCCTGGTGGACACTAACCTGTTCACTGACCACTTGTTCCTTGAAATACTCTTTTGATGTGACCTTGAATCTAGGATGTCACAACGTAAAACATTGGCATTTGAAGAAAAGCTGCAAATAGTTTCGGAAATCAATCAACAACTAAAGCAAGATGATGTTGATAAAAAATACATGATTTTTCAGTCGATGATAGTTTCTTTTTAGGGGAAAATCATAAGAAAAGATATCGAAGATTTTGCTGAAAAAAGAAAAGTCGATAGCAGAAGATAACGATTTAAAGAGTCCGTAAATGACGATGTTGACAAAATTTTCATCTAAAAATTTCCCTTTGAATTTCTTAAAAAAGTATGACAGATAAAATGTTATACCAGTATACAAAACAGAATCTTTTGTACGTTTATAAAATACAATTTTTTATCAGCGATTATTTGTAAGCGGAAGCAATGAGCGCAATAAAATATGCAAATTTATTAAAACATACAAACGCAAATAAAAATTGGATTCGCAAATCCTCAAACTTTCAATAACGATAACCTATCTGTCCCTACTAATAATAAAGGAGAATGTGTGTCTTTGAGTGTGTCCGTCTGTGTGTGTTGAGAATGTGTGTCTTTCTGTGTGTGTCGGTCTGTGTGTATGTTGGCGCTCTACAGAGTAGATCTCTTTACCTAGAGCTACGAAATTTGGCACACACATACTTTGAAAGGTGGGAATTTGCAGCTACGAAATTTGGCACACACATAGTTTGAAGGTAGGGAATTTGCACCTTGGAGCCCGTTTATCAAAAATTTCAATTAGAATTTAAATTAATTAAAAATTAAGCAACAATTTAGCGTTTTTCCTTAATAGCTTTCAAAAATATTACAGCAGAAAATTATTTTTACTTCATCTGAAAGGACAAAAAAAAAAAAAAACATTATCAATGATATGAAATTAAGTTGCTGTACAATGTTTTCTCTCATTTTCATGAAACTCAAAATATTTTTATGCATAATTTACAACACTTTTCATTGATGCATTGAGATTCAAACCGTTTTAATTGTTTAAACAAATATTTATTTGCGTATTTCTCTAGCATTGTTGAAAGCAAATGGAATAATATCATAATGAATTATCTTTTTTTTCCCCTTATTTCCACCAGTTTTTTCTCGAAATCTGTAAAAAAAGTCCAATAAGATATTAAATATATAAGGAAATGTATCCATTAAGCTGAATGATTGTGGTTGCTACGTTTTAATTCTTTTTATTACCATATGTGCCGCGTCAGCTTTATTTTGAAATCAAATATAAATTTTTTATGACGAATTCGAAAGTGAAATTGACGTCGGCAGCTTCCAATTATTACAAGGTAGGTTTCTTGAGACCTTCAGGGACGTTCATGTTGACAATAAACAGAACATGTGCAAAACTACTAAAATATCACGGGTTAAATGTCTATCACAATTTGAAGTTTCAAATTACATTGTTAAGGGAACCTTCAATATCAAATTATGCAGGGATTCAATTGAAACTATAGCCCCTGCGATGAAACTGGTCACATAAGGCGGCTAATAATAAAAAATTTCAAGTTCCCTACAAAATCGCTATACACAGGTTTTACTGTTTATTTAAATAACTATAATTGTCAAAACTGATGCTTCAGTTGTGTCGGTTATCGACATTTAACTGAGGATGTAGAGCCGGATGTTTCGAAATTAATGGAAAGAAATATAAGAGTGATTTTCATTACTACATCCATAATAAATAAAATAATTCATTTCTATATGCTAACATATTGATATACTGTGCAAACTGCATTGCGCTCTTTGCACTCCGATGTCATCGTGCTTTCACTGCATTACCCAGTAGTGAAGTGCAGCAAAACAAACATCTCATTGAATACCCGCTCGAAAGGATTCGGCGGAAAGGTTATTTACTCTGAGAGAAAGGAAGAAAATCGATCATTTATCTCTTCGGAAGAAACGAATTCTATCTTCCTATCACGTGCGAACTAAGAACAAAGATGTTTGAAATGCAAATGACACCTAACTACGAAAAGAAGAGAGACAACCCCCCCTGCACCCCTCCCTCCTGTTGTTTTACAAATTTTCCTTAGTTCCAGAATCTTTCAGGAATGATAATTTGGAAAGGAGACAAGCATAAAGTTTCTCTTCCGATCAATTCAAATGAGTATTCGAAGTCGATGCGAAAGAACTTGTGTCATTTGTATTTGAAGCGGTGTTTCAGATCTGCCTGAAAATTTCTTTTATATGTGTTCCTGGGACATCTGTATTAAAGAGGTTACAAGTTGTTGTTAAGTTATAGTGTGAAGTAATTGTCTTGGCACTAGGTAATGCTTTACGAATATTAAAATGTTTTCTGATGAAGTAGTCGTGCATTGCATACCCATTATGAATTGAACTTTCTTTGCCATTTCGATGCAACTTCTTTTAATCTCAGGAGTGTTAGCTCTGCTTGATAGCTTTGACCGAGAGAACGAAGTTTCCACGTTTCGTTGTATTGTATTTATTAAATTTATAAGCACATACCGACCAGGGGCAGCTCGTGTGTAGGGACTGCGGTACTGCAGCACCCCCCATTTTTTTTCATCACGTAAATGTAATCAATTTATATTAGTTCTCATTTAATGCTTAAGTCTATCAACAATCTAACCAAATTTTGCATTAAACGATTTCGATCTTTAAATAACACTGGGCCACAAAAAAAATTTTTTTTTTCATGTTGCTCGAGAAAGAAAGGTTTATACCCATGTATTTTTGTGCCCTGATTTCAAATCTATTAACCGTTCCTGTCAACTGTGCTTGGCTTGAGTAATATCCCTTTTCAATGTCCAACAATAGTCGGCTAACATTTTGGGATTCCATTTCCCTTGGTAACGAGCTTCCATATTCGAGATATCCTGATGGAACCGTTCACCATGCTCGTCGCTTAATGATAAAAGGTTTTCAGAGAAGAATTCTAAGTGGGAGTGCAAGAAATGGATTTTCTACGACGTGTTGCATCCCATGGTTTTGTACACTTTCAGCAAGTTATTGATAATTTGCCTGTAGTTTTCCGCTTTGTGATTTCCGAGGAAGTTTTTTGCTAACTCCTTCCGATGACCATGCTGCGGCTTCTTTCTCAGTCAGTTTACTCTCAAACACCGGATCCTTCATTAGTTGTCTAATTTGAGGCCCGACAAATATGCCTTCCTTAACTTTTGCTTCACTCACTTTTGGAGAATTCAGACGTAAGTACTGAAATCCACTCCTTCCACAATCCATCGCTTTAACAAAATTCTTCATGAAACCTAATTTGATGTGCAATGGAGGCAAGCTAATTTTTTCTGAGGTAACTATTGGTTCTTCCTCTACATTTTTCACACCCGGTATGAGGAATTGTCGCTTGGGCCACACTTTCTTGATGTAGTGGTTTTTAATGTCCCTGCTGTTCCACTGGCACAGAAAGCAACAAACTTGGTGTAGCCTGCTTGCAATTCAACTAAGACGGCAATCACTTTCAAGTCGGCGCAGATATGCCAAGAATGCTTGCTTTATTCAATACTGGACAACATATGCTTCAAGTTTTCGTATGTTTCTTTCATACGAACAGCATATCCGACAGGAATCGAAGGGTGCTTGTTACCATTGTGTAACAGAGCTGCTTCTAAGCTGACATTTGAAGAGTCTATAAACAAACGCTATTCTTGATTTTTATGTTGTAGTCCTAGAGCCTTAAACAACGAGTCAACATCATTACGAAATATCACATCACCATCTCGGGAAAAGAAATCTTGAAAATCCCGTTGCCGTTTACGGAAAGAACACACTTTGGTTTCCTTTTCAAGGAGATTCCATTCTTTGAGTCTTGATGCCATAGGCGAGGTTTGGACATCTGCATACATGGGAACCTTGTCATCTTCGGCTTCTTTCAGTACTACGGAATCGGATACAATATCATCATTATCATCTAGACTCCAAGTTTCCGTTGGTTTCGGTATAGAAAGTTCCGACCTATGGGTCACAGGCCTGATTGCTGATGGAAGCTTTGGATACACGACTGTATGTATAGAATGCGACGTGATTCCTGATATACCTGTCAAACAAAAATAGCAATCTGTGGAATAGTTTTTCGGTTCTCTCCAAACCATTGGAAGAGCAAACGACATATGACGAAACCCTTTCAGCCAGGAGGTCATATCAGAATAACATGATTTGCAGGCGATGTGAGGGGCCCAAATTTGTCCTGGTCACCTGTACTGCACCAGAAATAAAGTGCATGAGATTTTTCACAAGTGGGGTAAGAGCATTTGAAACCCAAGCATTATCTTATTGGCCGGCAATTAATTTCTTCCAAAAGTATTTTTGACACAAGATCAGACGTATTTCAATGACATTTTCTATGTACATGTAAGCAATAGCGAGTAGTATTGCTGAAAAACAGTATGTTATAGAGGTTTTTCGAGATTATATTCGGGTTCAGTTACCATAAATACACCATTATCAATTAAAATCTCAAAGGCAACAAAAAATATCCTGGCTACGACATTAATTCAAATAAAAGAAAGGAGTGGACAGAGGTTTTAGTGAGAGTTCATGTTGCATAAAATTGGAGGGTGATCGACAAATTCTGATTGGGTTTTCGAATTCAGAGCGTGAAAGTACATAAGAATTAGCTAAAATCATACGGGCAACAAAATGGTTGTTGTCCAGTGTAATCCAGGAGTAAAAACTGAAGCAGAAAACTAAGCTCCCTATCTTATTTTTCACTACCCGAACGTTATGCGCAGAGGAAAAAGTAACTACAAGTAACTAGAAATGTCTAGTGTTGCAACTCCGAATTCCGCCTGCGAGCACGCGTAGTTAAAGAGCGCAAGCTTTCCCCTTTTTTCTCCTATCACGTTCTTAAGCTGAAGGGGAACTGTGCGATTAACAGCACCAGATAAGCTGGAAACGGAGTTTCAAATATTTTTCCACCGCTGAAATTTTTTTCGCGAGGCAAAACTGAAAATAAATGATTAAATGAAAATTAATTAATTAGAAATAGAATTGTAATTGAAGAGTTTTTTTTATATTATTTAAATTTGAATGGAATTTCTTGCAACCCAAAAGATTATTTCGATAATTTTTAGTTATAAATGCTGATGAGAAGTTTTTTGTGATACGATTTTTTTCAAAATTTTCGCGACCCCCAGTATTCTGTACCATCATATTTAGGATCACGATTCATAGTTTAAGAAGCGTTTTTTCCGAATAAAACACGGTTTTCTTCAAGGAACAGAATTTCTGAAAGAATATTGATAAGTATATTTCCATTTTTAAATATCACAATACAGATTTAGATAGATGTAACAGAATAAATTATTCTTTTTTTTCTTCATCTGGCAATTCCCGTAACTGCATACTACATCAGAACTTGAAGTCTACTTTTTAACATTAAAAAGAAATTATAATATTTTCTGGCGCACACAATATGAATCAGAATAGGTTATATGTAGCTGTTTTGATTTCAAAGGGATAAATATTTTTAACTCGTTAAACAAGCATCAAGGTCAATATTTTTAATCTTTTCGCTGGAAACAATAAAAAAGAAGAATGAGTTTTATTTTTAAGTAATTTTTAATGATACTAATAAATACTTTTCGCTCATTCTTATATTCATATTAAGTTAAACTGCAATATTTTTTCTTGTTAATTTATCTGAAAATTATTTTGTATTGTCATTTTATTGTTTAAGCGCAGCTGTGTGACTCTTTATAAATGTAGAAAGGAATACAGGAAAATGAAAAGGAAAAGAAATTTTGAGTCTTAATTTTTTTTAACATAAATTTGTGAAAGTACTTACCTATTAGAAGAGCAAAAAAGTTTTTAAGTTTATATCGATTAGATGTAAAGTTCCCGACATATTTATTTAGCTTTTTAAAGTTTGAATTAGCATTGCTTGTAAATGTGAAAAGTAAGCTATTAATTAATTCTACAAGTAGAAATATTCTAAATTATTTCATATTTTTCAACAAACTATAAAAGATATTAAAGGATATAGTTAAATGAAATGAAGAAATATGATGAATATGAAATTTCTAATTTAGCCTACAATTTCAGAAATAATTATGACTTGTAAATGAAACAGAATGTAACAGAGCCTGACGACCGGATAGTATGTTTAGCGGGATGTATAGAACACTCCACGGAAATTTGAGAATTAATGTACATATATCCAAATATTGCGCACATCACGCAAAAGAATTGCTAAAAGTTGCGAACCATTATCATCTTTTTTTGAAGAGGGGTGAGCCAAAATCCCTTTTCGACTTCATCAACTTCTGATCGGTTCCCTCGTGACCGAATCTTCAATGTAAATTGTGAATTGAAGCCTATTCTATATATGGTCCAAGTTTGCGGAAAATTCATTAAGCCTTTTGGGAGATATTAAAAAAAACCGCGCTAGTTTTTATTTTTAATTATTACTTTAAATACCACCTGCTGCATCCAGATGGCCTTTGTGCACTCGTGTTCGTATGTGATTTTGGATGCTCATAGTATTTCTGACCCACCCTTAGAGATTGGCCACGTTTTCTTGAAACAACCCTGTTTAGATTGTTTGCATAACTAAATACATATCAAATTCACGCCTGTGATGTAAGCCTGCCTTTCGTTAGTTTACGAAGAAAAAGATGATTTTTTCCCAAACACTTTCATCTGCAACCAGCAGACATTGTATTGATTTAAATATAATAGTTTAAAATGGAAATGAGTAAATCCTTAAATTTTTTTCAATTTAATAACTTTTTGTAATTTACGCTGTGCGGCAGAGATAATTTTTTGTCATTCAGGGAAATTCTTTTCAAGTAGATTTCGGTAAATGGAATATATTAAATTTTGGATTGGTGAACTTTAGAAGAAACTTCCAGGAGGTTTATCTGTTTTTTTAGTGTTTACATTAATATAGCTTCAAATGCTGCATATTAGAGGTGATCCTTTTTTGAAAACAATATATTACGAATCCTTCATTATAGGAATGTTGTTTCTGAAATTTTCCGCTCCTTCAAATATACTGCGTAATAATGAAAAATGCATTCAGTTTGATTGTATTCTATTACAAAAACGAAAGATTTGGAGCGATCGATATCTGTTGGCTGGTGCGGGGATTTGAATAAGGAAACATTAAAAAGAAACTAAAGAAAAACAACGTCGTTCTGCCTGAAAACAGTGGGATTAGACCCAGTGTATAGTAAACATCTTTTTACATGTAAACAGAAAAAAGACGTATCTTGACTTCACGTTCACTTACATACGTGAATGGAAAAAAGTGGCGTCTTCATCCAACAATTTATATCAGTTCAAATCTGTATATTAGAATACAGGGGAAAAACAGCGCTTAATTTTGTTGAATAATTAATCCAGAAAACTGTAGTTTTAGTTACTATTTTACTGATTTTCTAGAAAAAAAAGAATCGATTAAATTGAGATGAAAAAAAGATAAAAGTTTTCTTTTATCTAACTACCATCAACACACGAATCCAACTTACAAATAAGTATATCTTTCAATTCTGCATAATCTTTAAATTTATAGAACAGCGTGTAGCCAATTAAAACAGAGAGTATGTAAATTTATTTATTAACCAGAAGATTTGTTCTCTACAATATGCCTTGACAAATCGTATAATGTCTGATTTTCGTAAAAGTTAGGTTTCAGTAGATGGTGAAGGTTCGAATTTCCGTTACCAACTTTTTAAGATGGTAAAGGTTCTAGGGTTTCTTTCCCGGGATGTCGTAAGATTTTCATACTTTTTGTATTCCCGGGAAGTATGCTTGTTTCCCGGGAAAAAACGCTCTGTGAAAAAATGATTTGTTTTGATACCAAAAGCATGCTGGAATATTTTGTTGGTAGTGCTAGAAAAATGTTTCGCGATAATATCAGCATCTTGAAAAACATTAAAAGTTACTAAAGAACAACAAATTTTGTATAATGTAGAATTTCAAACTCTGACTGAAATTATATCAGGCTTGAAGCTAGTAAAAATTTCCCTAGAAAAACTAAGCAATCGAAACGCAAAATTGCTGAATGCTGAAGGATTATTTACTTTCATTTTTGGAGAGTTGAACCAACAAAACACAGAATTTTCTATGACTATGAAATGTTCTCTGGTCTAAAGAATTAGAGTGAAATGCAATGTTAGTTTAGCTGGACTAATACAATATCTAAATTTTAGGAGAAAGTATGATGATGCTGTAGTTACTGTTGATATTTCACGTTTACCAAATAAAAATTCTTTGATTTAACAATCTAAAATAATTATGACAAGGCCTTTTTGTGAGGAAAACGAATCACTGTCCAACTCTTCGCACTCAGAAAAAGAGAGCACGGAAACTTTGGAAGAAAAATCTTTAACAATGTACGAAAAATTAGAAAAAGCGATCCACCCAAAGGAAAAGGTCTTGCGTTATTCTACTAGCAAACGATCTAGTTTGAGGAAGATTGTGAAGCAAGAATTGCAGTTTTTTGACTCAACAGAAAATGGATCATCAAGTATTATAAACTGGGTCAGGCTTTGAAAAAAAATTTCTCCAACATCAGCTAAAGATGAGAGAACGTTTTAAGCTGCCGGCTTGTTCATAACAAATCTAAGAACTAGGCTGAGTGAAAAAAACAATGATTGCTTATGCTTTCTTAAATCATACTTTAAAGATTAATAATTAACATATTTTTTGTATTTTGTAGCTGAGTTTATAGAGGAATATAAACTTTGGAATTTATGAATATCATTATTTTGTGTTATTATCATCTATATCAATCAAAAATAAATAATATTTAAATTTTTTTCAAATTTTAATGCATTCCCGGGATTGACTGATATGCTCCCGGAAATTCCCTTGATGGAAAGAAGGTTGGGGGGGGGAAATCAGAAACCACGAACAGTTTTACAATAATACTTAAAATAAAAAAAAACGTTGAGAAGCCTATGTGTCTCCTTAATTGTTGATGTCTATCACTGGCATCAATAATACTAAACTTTGAACAATGCATCTTTATGAAGCATTGAACAATATTTTAAACACATACTACCTACAACAATAACAAATTTATTGTTTCAACATTCAGTTTTAAGAGCGTCTATACAGCATATAACAGAACAATTTTTTAAACACATACTACTTACAATAATAAAAATTTATTGTTTCAACATTCAGTTTTGAGAGCATCATTACAGCATATAAATAAAGCTCTGGATATAAGCCTCTTAAACTGTGTTTGGAGTTTGAATCTTTGTATCAAGCTAACTTGCGAAACGAATTTGATTTTTGCTATATATTAGCCGATTGAGAGGAAAAACGTTCAGATTATGGAAAGGACGTCAATTTTCCGAGGAGGGGCTTCGGTATTCCCTATGTTATGGATGTGGATCAACGTGTTTGTCTTTGATGAAGCCTTATTTTGGATGACTTTGGTATCTCATATTGGTATCTTTTCTTGGTATTCTCTTTTGGGTTTGCTTTCACTAGCTGATGAAGTTCTGGAAAAAAATTACAAAATGGATAAAGAGGCTCAAACCATAGCATATCGCATGAGAGATCAAACTGTTCAGACAGAAAACTTCGTAGATTCTGAAATCAAATCTGAAGAAAGTGAAAAAGAGGTCTCTAAATTTGGAGAAGGTGATGACACATTCTCGATTGAAACTGATATGATTCAAGAGGAATCTACTGAATCTGATACGATTCAAGACGAATCTACTGAACCTGATACGATTCAAGACGAATCTACTGAAAGTGGAGGCTCAATCATGGAGCCTGTTTCTGACTCTGTCGCTCAGCACTTCTCATCTCTTTTGCCTGAACCTCTTGCTTCTGAAGCTGAAATCGCTGCCCGCCTTGGAATAAAGACTACAGTGAAAAAAATGAAATTTCTTGTGCCGACGGATCCCAATTTATTTGTTGACGATGAAAAGCCCATGAAAGACGACAAAGTCGGCCAATGGTATCTTCAATATATTAAAGAAGAACACGAGAAGAAGAGTGAGGAAAAACAATTGCCCTTTTTCCGAAGAAAATTGCGGAAAATAACGAAGCGCTTCAAAAAGAAAGAAAAAAATTATTAACACTCACATTTGTTAAATGAACTTTTTTGTTGAAAGAATATTTTTTTGAATGAACTTCTTTCTGAACTGTGAACTTTTTACTTAACTATGAACTTTTTACTTAACTATGAACTTTTTATGAACTATGAACTTTTAGGAACTACGAACTTTTTATGACCTATGAACATTTTTATGATCTATGAACTTTTCTATGAACTGTGAACTTTTTATCAACTATGAAAATGTTTGTTGAATTTTGTGCAATGAATTTTGAATATTGTGCAATGAATTTTGAATATTGTGCAATGAATTTTGAATATTGTGCAATGAATTTTGAATATTGTGCAATGAATTTTGAATATTGTGCAATGAATTTTTATTGAACGTTACTATGAATTATTTTTATTGTTGCAGAAGCACCTAAGAAGTAGCGAAAATTTTCTCAAGATGTGATTGTCAGACAGTCTTCAGATTTAATTATTGGGTGGGTGGGGATGGGAAAGTCATAATGAATCTTCTTGCTGTTGATGTGACAGACTTAAAATTTCATATGTTTCTCCCTTCCGTTGTGGTGGGCTGAGAACCACAAATGAAGGGATATGAAGCACTGATATGTGCACACTGCAGATAAACTTCAATTTTGCTTCCAGCTGAAAGTAGAAAAAACTATTCTGACAATACCACGACAAGAATTTCTACGTATTGACATAAACGGCTGCTTGTCTCTTGCAGTTGATAAGGCATTTTAAATTACAGATGTTTCTCCTTTCTGCTGTGATGGGCTGAGCATCACAAACGGGGGATTCTGAAGCACTCATCTGGACACTAAATGCTTCCTGGAATTCAGTAGTTTCCTGCCCGCTCTTTGTGACTTTTCCCTGTTATGGCATCACCTGCTGTGTGACTTTTGCTTGTTTTGAACTTCTGTCTGCTGTGGACTTCTGCTTGCTGCAGTGACTGGTACCTGCTTTGGATCTGACTCTGTGTAACTTTTGCCTGTCTTTGAAGAACTTCTGTCTGTTGTGGACGTCTGTCTGCTGTGTGACTTCCACCTGCTGTGGACGTTTGTCTGCTTTGTGATTTTTGCCTGTTTTGAACTTCTGACTGTTGTGGACTTCTGTCCGGTTTTGGACTTCTGCCTGCTGTTTACCTCTGTCTGCTGTGTGACTTTTGCCTGTTTTGAACTTCTGTCTGTTGTGGACTTCTGCCCGTTGTGGACTTCTGCCTGTTGTGGATTTCTGCCCGTTGTGGACTTCTGCCTGCTGTGTGCCGGAGTCCAGTTCTTTCTCCAGTTCTCTTCGTACACACATCCTTATATTTTCTGCAATAGATTTAAATTTGATTTTTGTAATAGATGCGATGATCAATAAAATAGTTTGGTTTCTTACACGTCTGAAGTCATTTTTTAGAACTTATTCTGCATATTTTAACTGAATAACTATCGATTTAGTTCCTACATCGTTACTGAAGGTTAGATTATCATCGAGCATTCTTTTTTGCTATGAATGTTATACAGTGGTGCATTTAATTTTCTTATATTCATAAATATAAAAGGTAGAGAAATGAATTGCAGGGACATAATTGTACGGAAGCCATTAGTATCACGAAAAAGCTAATATTTTGTAAATTAATGTGGTTTGAAAACGGTATTTCTGCAATAATGAACTCTAAAGTTATTGATGGAAAACGATAAAATTTAGATTGATTTTAAAATAAAATTCTAATTAAAATTTTTTAAACTCTTTATTAGTGTTCACTTACTACCCAAGAAGCTACTCCGTGCGAAATTTGATAGCTATAGGTGAAACAGTCTGCCTTCTAGGCTCTTTTAAACAATTTTTGCATCACACATTTCGCACATGCAACATGTGCAACTAAGCTCAGAACAGCTTAGAAATATTATTAAATTAAAATTCTGTAATTTGATGCTAGGGCATTAAATTAACCGCTTAATTTAAAAACCTGAGAATACTCGTGCGTCGAATTATCGCATTTTTAGTCTTAAAACTAAAATTCAATCATTGATTAGCTTTTTAATTGTACAAAAAAATTAAGTTGAATCTTTAAACATCTGAAATATTATATGCGTTTTTAGATGAATGAAAACGACATTTTGTGGTTTCAAAATGCAACTGCATCCAAAATATAAATGAGAAGAACAAATAAAGAAACTATACAAAATAAAAGTAACTGAAGCAAATTAGAAGGAAAATCCCGGCATGGAGGCGTCATCAAGGGTCATCCGTAGCAGGAAATCAAAAGTGGGATTTTTTCAGTTTGGGCGCGACAAATGTCGAAAATTTGACCCCTCCTGACCTGAAAAATCCCAAATTGAAGGAGTTGTAAAGATTATTTTAAAGATACAAAACTTGCCATTAACACAAAAGCATCAACCACAGAACACGAGTTTGCAGCAAAAATAGCAGAAGAGTGGATTAGTAGTTCAATCAGGGTTGGAAGACATGCCATACCGTATCTGGCAGTTTCAATTGCCACCAATTAGCTATTCTTGTTAATCAGGTTCTTCATATGCTAGAGTTTAAAGAGAGTAATGTCAGAGCAAATTATTTAAAATCCATGTTTTCATTGCAGTGAAATCACAATGAGTGGTGTTATGGTCATCTGCACCAAGGCAAATGTGTCTTTATTTTCCATTACTTTTGAGAGTACTAATAATGAGTTACTTCTAATAATGAGTTCAGTGAAACCTGTGTACATCAATACTATCTATAAATTTGCCTACCTATAACGATATTTTCTTTGGTAATGGCGCAATTTCTATTTACTCAATGCATTTTGAACCTGCCTACAGTGATAATCACTTTTAAGACGCACCTGGCTGTAACGATAATTTAACCTCTTTAGAAAGCTGGTACAGTACAATCTCAACATATTTTTTTCTTGGAAAACGATACCTTATAGTCAAGAATATCAAATAACTGGGGAATCGGAGGGAGGGTACAGAAACCGGAGTCTGTTTTAGAAGGGATCCGGTGTGGAACTGGCGATTGGAATGTACACATATGTTTGTGGCCTCTGATTCCTGGTGGACACTAACTTGTTCATTGGCCACTTGTTCCTTGAAACTCTCTTTTGATGTGTTAACACCTCGAATCTAGGATGTCACGGCGTAAAACATTGGCATTTGAAGAAAAGCTACAAATACTTTCGGAAATCGATCAAGAACTAAAGCAAGTTGATTCTGATGCAAAACATGTGATTTTTCAGTCGATGATAGTATTTTTTTGGTAAAAAATTAAGAAAAGATATCGAAGATGCTGTTGGAGAACGAAAAGTGGATAGCAAACGAATGTGACTTAAAGGTGCCGTAAATGACGCTGCAGAAAAAATTTTCAACTGAAATTTTCATTTTGAAGTTCTTACAAAGGTATGAAATATAAAATTTTATACCAGTATATAAAACTATATATTTTGTATGTACAAAATAATTTTTTTTAACAGCGATTATTGGCAAGGTTAATAAATAAGCGCAATAAAATATGCAAATATATTAATAAATGCAAACGCAAATAAAAATTGTATGCGCAAATCTGCAAACTGTCTACAACGTTAACCTGTCTATCTCTACTAATAATAAAGGAGAATGTGTGTCTGTCCGTCTGTGTGTGTGTTATCGCCGCTCAGGTCAAATGACTGGACGTAGAGCTACGAAATTCGGTGCACACATACTTTGTAGGGTGGGAATTTGCAACTCGGAGCCCATTCTTCTGAAATTTCAATTAGAATTTAAATTAATTGAAAATTAAGCAACATTTTAGCGATTTTCCTTAATAGCTTCCTAAAATATTACAGCAAAAAAATTATTTTTACATCATGTGAAAGAGCAAAAAAACCACCTTCTCAATAATGTGAATTAAGTTGCTGCACAAGGTTTTGCCTAATTTTAATGAAACTGATGATGAAATGAAATGAATTTTTGTGCAAAATTTACAACAACACTTTTCATTGTTGCAATGAGATTGAAACCGTTTTCATTGTTGAAACAAATATTTATTGGAGTATTTTTCTTGTATTGTTGAAAGCAAAGGGAATAATATCATAATTAATTTTCTTTTCTTTACTTATTTCACCAGTTTTTCTAGAAATCTGAAAACAAAGTCCTCAAAAATACTAAATATATCAGGAAATGTAACAATTAAGTTGATTCATTGTGGTTGCTATATCTTAGTTCTTTGTACTAGCATATGTGCCACGTCATTTTTATGATGAAAGCAAATATAAATTTTGCAGGATGCATAAGAATGTGAAATGAATACCGGCAGCTTACAATTATTACTAGGAAGGTTTCTTGACTCCCTCAGGAACGTTCATGTTGACAATAAACAGAACATCTGAGAAGATACTAAAAAAGCACGGGTTAAATGTCTATCACAATTTGAAGTTTAAAATTACATTGTTGAGGGAACCATGAATATCAAATTATGCATAAGGAATTCAATTGAAACTATATTCCCGGACTAACAAACAGGTCGCTGTAGGCTGCTAATATCAATATATTTACTAGGTATTTACATAATCGCTGTAGACAGGTTTTACTGTTTAATTAAATGACTAAAATTGTCAAAACTGATGCTTCAGTTGTGTGGGTTATCGACTTTGAATTCAGGATGAAGCGCCGGAATTTTCGAAATTCTTGGAAAGAAATATAAGAGTGATTTTTATTATTACCTCCAAAATAAATAAATTAATTCATTTTTATCTGCTAACATATTGATATACTGTGCAAACTGCATTGCTCTCTTTGCACTGCGATACCATCGCGCTTTCACTGCATTACCCAGTAATGAAGTGCAGAAAAACAAACATCTCAGTGAATACCCGCTCGAAAAGAGTCCGAGGAAAGGTTATTTACTCTGAAAGAAAGGAAGAAAATCGATCATTTATCTACTCGGAAGAAAAGGTCTCGAACATCCTATCACGTGCGAACTAACAACAAAGATGTTTGAAATGCAAATGGCACCTAACTTCGAAAAGAAGAGACACACCCCCCTGCCCCCCCCCCCTCCTGTTGTTTCACAAATTTTCCTTAGTTCCAGAATCTTTCAGGAATAATAATTTGGAAAAGAGACAAGGAAGAAATTTTTCTTCCGATCAATTCGAATGAGTATTCGAAGTCGATGCGAACGAACTTGTAACATTTGAATTTGAAGCGGTATTCAGATCTGCCTGAAAATTCCTTTTATATGTAGCACTAGGACTTCTGTATTAAAGAGATTAAAAGTACGGATATTGTTATTAAGTTATAGTGCGAAGTAATTGTCTTAGAACTAGGTAGTGCTTTACGGATATTAAAATGCTTTCTGATGTTGTAGACGTGCATTACATATCCATTATGAATTTAATGTTCTTCGCAACTGTAAAGGATTCTACTTTTAATCTCAGGATTGTGAGTTACTTCTGCTTGAGAAATTGGACTGGGAAAATAAAGTCTTCATGTTTCTTTGTATTGAATTTATTAAATTTTCTGGACGCCTTTGGCGACAAACTTGTTCGTCGGGAATATAATTTCAACTGAATACCTTATGTATAAATTGAAATTCATGCTTCGCTTAATAAAGTAATTTTAAATTTAAAATTTTGATAGATATTTAGCACATCTTCTTTCCATAACCTTGCATGTGTTCTGTTCGTTGTCTGCATGAACGTCCGTAATGGAGTCGAGATACATTTTTCGTCATATAATTTCCCGTTGTCAGAATCAACTTCACTCTCTAATTCCTCTTTAAAATATGAATTTGATTTTAACTTTAAAATGTCTCGGCACATTTTACGTCCAGTGGCAAGTTAGATGTATGAAATTATGCTGATCTGATTAAAAAATATAATTAAACATTAAGATATTACCTTATGTTTCAACAAAGAAAAGGAATCATTCATTTTATGCAATATTTATTAGAACAATGAAAATTGTTTGAATTGCGTTGCAACAATGAAAAATATTGTTGGAAATTAAGCCAAAAAATAATTTTAAAAGGTTCTTTAAATTAAAGAAAGTTTTTACGGCAACTTAATTGACACCATTGAAAAGATAATTGTTTGCGCTTTCAGATGGTGTAAATACGATTTTTTGTTGTAATATTTTTGATAGTTATAAAGGAAAAATGCCGAAATTTTGCTTAAATTTTAAGTAATTAAAATTTTAAAAAAATAGCTCCGATGTGCACATTCGCATCCACCAGAGTAGGTGTGTGCCAAATTGAGTAGCTCTAAGTACAGCGCTACCCAGGCGCGTGATTGTTATGAATTCGCTTTATGTAAGGTTGTAAATAAGTATAGCGTGGAAACGCTTTTAGCTAGGAGGTTGATTCTGGCGTCATTTTAAAGAGCTTGATGCGTATTATTACGGCCGAAAGTGAGTCAATTAAAATATTTATCAGAACATAAATAAAAATCGGTATTAAATTGAAAATTTCAAACTCCGCATGTTTTTAGATTATAACACGCAGAGTTTTCTTTCGAATTATAGAAACTTACAGAATACTTTGCAATATGCACAAGAAACATTGTATTAAAATTTGAATTCAAAAATGTGAATTTTACGGTAAATACGAGCATTTGTAGTAAATAATGTTTTACTGCGCATACGCGAAATGCATTTCTATATACTATCAACAGATGGCGCCATCAAAAGCTACTCTAAATAAAACATGAGAAACGCACTATTCCGGTCTGCGTCGTAGATTTTTCGTGAAATCTTCGGAATAAAATCATAAAACAAGAGTTTCCTATTATTATCTAATTTATTTATCAATCTCTTTAATACAATATTTACGCGGAGTTATATAATTGTTTCAGAATAGATAAATCACAAGCTACCACAGACCCTTGCTACTTGCGATAATCTTGTGATTTATCCATTCTGTAATGATTATACTACTTTGTGTATATATTGTATTAATGAGATTGATAATTAAATTACATATTAATACGAAACACTTTTTTAATGGTTTTACACCTACGTTTACACGGAATATCTACGAGGCGAACCCGAACTACACCTTTTTTATGCTTTTTGTTTGTTTTTTTGTCTTACATGACATTCTCGTGTTTTGCCCATCACACAATTCTGTGACCGGACTGGTCACCTGTGCAAGGTTAAGAGATGGCGTTCTGTTCTGTCTGCACCAATACCGCGACCGAAGTATTACAACTGCGACGCGCCGTTTCTCTTGGAGGGTCGAGAGTACGAAGCCCTGTCATAAATCGTCATTGTTTTTTGCCGAACATAACACCTTTTGGTTTTTTTTATTTATAAAATTCACATTTATTTCATTTCATAGACAGAAGATGGAGAAATTCATCCGATTTTAAACACTTGTTTCTATATTCTATGAAAATCACAAAATAATTTGGAAAACCTGAAAAATAGAATTCCAACATATATCCAAACATATGTGTTTCAAACATGTTTTCATTCCAAAAAGCTCCGTATTTCAGTCGGAATACGACGAGTTATTCTAAAATAAACGTGAAGATGTCAGCACAATATTGAAATATGAGGCCAAACAGTTTGTTATAACTGCGCGACACTGCCTCCGTTGGAAGGATAAAAGTTCGAAACCAATTTAGGTCGCGAATTTCCTTTTTTCCCCCGGTTATATGTATATATATATATATATATATATCATGAAAGTCAAAAAATATTAAAATAAAATGGAGAGACTGTAGTAAATCGGTAAAAGCGTATAGATGCTCATCAGGGTAAGTAAAATCTATACGAACCGTTAAAATTAGTGAAATCATAATGTTTTCTGCGAACAGTGTTGGCATATAGCTAAAACACACTGTCCTTTACCCCGAACATTATGATAAACCATTTATCTTCCCCTTATATATATATATTCCACTTTCGGCTTTTTCTTACCGCAGATTGTTTTCTTGACATTCATATTACGAAATGGCAAGAAAAAAATCTGCGGGAAGAAAATGCCGAGAGTTCTTATGGAGAGAAAATAAACAAAAGAGGGATATATATATACAAGTGGAAGATAATATAAAATAATATAAAACCCAAATTCAACGAATGCGCAGTACTGCTGCAATTCAAGAAGATTTGTGGAAAATATATGGATGTCATGAATTGATGGATTTTCATGATATATGTATATATATATATGTGTGTGTGTGTGTGTATACATACAAAATTTATTTTATTTAATTTCATAACTAGAAGACAGAGATTTTTTTTCCGATTTAAAATATTAAGTCAATATTTTCTATGAAAATCTTAAAATTATTTCGAGGAACAGAATTCCAACATGCAACGTAACTGCAATAAGCATTCAAATGCTTAGTGTTTTTTTATATACAAGATGAAAATTGAGTTACTGCTAAATTTCTACATGTTTCACTTCATTATACAGTAAAAAAATCTATATTTAATCAAAAATTAGACAAACATTAAAATCCATTATTTCAGTGAATCTACAAATGAAATTTGTACCAAATTTATTTATATTTGAAAAGTATTGAATTTAAAAAATAGAATTTATATTTCAAAATTTAAATATCAACTAACTAGACAGAAAAAATGTTTCTTTCTCTTCAAGATGACTTTATAAATCGTATAATGTATAATTTCTATAAAGGTTACTTTTCAATAGTATTAAAACTTACTTTTTTAAGATTATAAAGAATTCCGGGTTCCCGGGAAATCGTGGGATATTTATATTTTTCGTATTCTCGGGAATAATACTTGGTTCTTGAGAAAAAACGCGCTGTGAGAAGATTGTTTGTTTCGATGAAAAAAAAAACAAAAATCAGGCTGGAATATTTTTGGCAATTCTTGAAAGCTGTTTAGAGATAAAATCAGCAATATTAAAAGCATTAATTGTTATTATATAACAAAAATTTAGGATAAAGTAGAATTTGAAACTCTGACTGCAATTGTAGCAGGTTTGAAGCTAGTAAAAATTGGCCTGGAAAAACTAAGCAGTCGAAAAGCGACTTTGTTATCTGCCGAAGGAGTATTTGCTGAGAGAGAGTTGAAGCAACAAAACTCAGAATTTCCTAAGAATATGAAATGCTCTCTGTTCCAGAGAATTAGAGTGAAATGCAATGTTAGTTTAGTTGGATTAATACAATATCTAAATTTTGGGAGAAAGTATGATTCTGCTGCAGTTACTGTTGATCTTTTACGTTTACGAAATAAAAATTCTTTGATTTAACAGTCCAAAATAATTATGACAAGGCTTTTTTTGTGAAGAAGACGAATCACTCTACAACTCTTCGCACTCAGAAAAAGAGATCACGGACACTTTGGAAGAGAAATCTTCAAGTTTGTATGAAAAATTTGAAAAAAGTGATCCACACATTCAAAGACAAATGCCTTGCGTTGTTCTACTTACCAAGAGATCTAGCTTGAGCAAGATTGTGAAGCAAGAATTGCAATTTCTTTTACTCAACAGAAAATAGATCGTCAAGTGGTATAAAACTGGGTGAGGCTATGAAAAAAATTCCTCCTACATGAGCTGAAGCTGAGAGGACATTTTGTGCTTCCGGGTTGTTCATATCAAAGCTACGAACTAGGCTGAGTGATAAAAGCATTGATTACTTATGTTTTCTTGAATCATACTTTAAAAATTATTAATTAATATATTTTTTGTATTTTGTAGCTCAGTATATAGAGGAATACTTTTGTGAATTTATGAATATCCTTATTTTGTGTTATTATTATCTATATGAATTAAAAATAACCAACTTTTAGATTTTCCAAATTTTTATGCATTCCTGGGAATCCTGAGAATGTCTGGTGTGTTCCTGGGGTTTCCCGGAAATTCCCGGGAAGGTATTAAATGCGGAATCAGAATCCCTATGTGCAATAGTATAAAAGTTTTGCAATAATACTTAAAATAAAAAAAGCGTTGTGAAGGCTATGTGTCTCCTTAATTGTTGCTGTTTAACACTGTCATTAATAATACAAAACTTTCAACAATATATCGTAATGAAGCATTCAACAATATATCAAACAAATAATACTTACAATAATAAAAAAGTTATTGTTCCAACTTTAATTATTGAAAGCTTTATTACAGCATATAAATACAGATTTGGAAATAAGCGTCTTAAACTGTGTTTGGAGTTTGAATCTTTGTATCAAGCTAACTTGCGAAAAGAATTTGATTTTGCTGTATATTAGCTGACCAAAAGGAAAACCTTTCAGAATATGGAAAGGACGTCAATTTTTCGACGAGGGGCTTCGGTATTCCCTATGTTATGGATGTGGATCAAGGTGTTTGTCTTTCATGAAGCCTCATTTTGGATGACCTTGGTATCGTATGTTGGTATCTTTTCTTGGTATTCACTTTTCGGTTTGCTTTCATTTGCTGATGAAGTTCTGGCAAAAAATTATAAAATGGATAAAGAGGCTCAAACCATAGCATATCGCTTGAGAGACCAATCTGTTCAGACCGAAGACTGCTTGGATTCTGCCATCAAGTCTGAAGAAAGTGAAAAAGAGGTGTCTAAATTTGGAGAAGGAGATGACACATTGTCGACTGAAAGTGTTACGATTCCAGACGAATATACTGAAACTGATTCGATTCAAGACGAATCTACTGAAAATGATACGATTGAAGACGAATATACTGAAAGTGAAGGTTCAGTGATGGAGCCTGATTCTGACTTGGTCGCTCTGCCTTTCTCTTCCCTCTTGCCTGAACCTCTTCTTTCTGAAGCATCAGTTGCTGCCCGGCTTGGAATAAAGACAACTGTGAAAAAAATGAAATTCCTTGTGCCGACAGATCCCAATTTGTTCATTGACGATGAAAAGCCCATGAAAGATGACAAAGTGGGAAAATGGTATCTTCAATATATTAAAGAACAACACGAGAAGAAGCGGGAGGAAAAGCAATTGCCTTATTTCCAAAGAAAATTGCTGAAAATAACGAAGCGCTTCAAAAAGAGAGAAAAAATAATTAATAATCGCATGTTTGTTGAATGAACATTTTTGTTGAAAGAATATTTTTTTTGAATGAACTTTTTTCTGAATGAACTTTTTTCTGAACTGTGAACTTTTTCCTTAACTATGAAATTTTTATGAACCATGAACTTTTAGGAACTACGAACTTTTTA
>BGPR01015913.1:0-35722 GCA_013235015.1 Araneus ventricosus
TCAATAAGCTAGTGAAAATCCAGTCGTTTTTAAAAATAGGCATGTATGTATGTGCAACACATAAACATGCTGAATTATTCAAAAATTGTCAAATTTTTATACCAACTAGTTTTCATGATTTTTTAAATAGAGTTGTTATCACCGTTAGTTATAATTAGCAAACTGTTAAATAAATTTGCTTTATATATGAATTTATAAATTGCAAGCCATTGTAGTACTTTATGAAATTAAAAATGTATGCTTTTAGTGCATCATTCTCTACATATGTTATATAAAAATTAAAGTTGTTATTCTAAGATTCTCAATTGCTTGTGGACTTCATATGTAGAAAATTTGATTTTGCATAAAAAATGTCAATACAAAATTGTCTAGCTTAAATTTGTTTATTAAAGTATTTACTATTTTTATACTATAGATCAATACTTTACTTATTGACTATATTTATGGTATTGCATCATTTTTGTCTCTGGGTTCATCTATTTCACTTATAGTCTATTTTAAAGAACCCTTCAGAATCATCATTCAAAAAAGTAAACTCTTCTGTTATTTAAAAAAAAATTGTAGTCAGCTAATATCAAAATTAAAAACTCAAAATCATTTAACCCTCCATTAGTTGTGCGGGATATAGGTGTCTCCCGTTAGTTTTCAAAACGCTGCGCTTTAAATTCCATTTGTTGTTTAGAGGCCACTCTTTCAGTACCTGACCTTCAAATACTCTGGAACAATATCACACAATCTCAAAAGGTTAGTGCATGAGATATAACACAACACAAAGGGACAGGTGTATCCCGCATGCCTAACCACATAACAGCAATTGACAGTTGATCATTCGTCTGTTCATGGTTCAATAATAATTCTTACTTTCTTAACGATTTATTATGACACTTAGCTTCATTTAATTTCTTTATATATTTTAAATAATTTCAGTGAATTTCATTCTTAAAAATAGTTGAACTAGTTTAACAGTGAATAACTGGTTTTCTAGTTCTAATTTTCCAAAAAAGCTTTTAACAGAGATAAAAACTAATTTATGTTGAAGTAGTTAATTTAAATAAATGGGAATTATTCAAAGAATTTTTACCATATAAAAAGAGAGAAGTAAAGTCTTGAATATTTGGCTATGCTAATAATGTGCCATTATTGTTTACATTGCACTTTTCAAAACAAAATTCATTTTCAACATGTAACAATGCTTTTTATTGTTGAAATTAAATTCAAATGAATTTTATTGTCTCATCAAATCCTTCATTCACAAGTTTTTGCCACTATTGAAATTACTATAGAAATTTCCCTTTCTTTGGGCATTAACAGCAAGACAACATTTTTAAAAGTCTGCATTCAAGAATAAAAGTATATGAACAGAATAAAAATGGTTCCTAAAAGTTTATTTTCATTTCAGTCGTTACATCAAAACAAAATTCTATAGATTTTTCTCTTCAAAGAATGTACTAGCTTCTCAGAAAGCAATAAAATACATAGGGTAGTAAAATGAATATGTTGTATTAGATAAAACAATCATAACAAGAGAATACTGCTAATTTATTTATTAGTTAAAAGTTATATACAAAAAAAAAAGATAACTTATGTCTCAAATATAAATCACAATATCTATACAAAAAACTGCTTTTATAAGTAACATTTTAATTCAAAATCAATATTACATGTACAATTAAAATTTTCCAGCATCATACCTTCTTTAAAAATAATGTCACAAGTTTCACACGGAATCGCATTAAAATCTGACGGTACGTTCAGTTTAATAACACGTTTTTAAAATCATTGACAACCACATTTTTAATCCCAAATATCGATTAATAAATCTGTGATATGGGACTTTTAGCTGCAAAGGAATAAAAATAATAATAAGTTAAGCGTACAATTTCTAACTACACAGCGCGTGCATGAATCTTGTTGATATGTCAAATGGACTGAAAAATCTCCGTTTTTCCCCAGACTGTAGAAAATCCCTGTTTTTTTCCCTATCTGCAAAATTTTCTTCCCACTCTAATGAAATACGAGTGAGTGGCGTGCCTTTATTTTTCGATTAAAATGGGAGGAAAAAAGACCAGTCTTGGGCCAAATGGAATGGAATGGACGTCAGATGAATTGCCGCCTTAAGTTTCATTTGTTAACTCACTCAAACCTAAGAGATTTTTAGTGCTCTTGTATTTTATTGATAGAATATTCTAAAATAATTTTTGTTAATGGGAAGAATAAGTTCAAAACGAAGAGCGAAGTTGAATTGTTGCTGTTATTGAAGTTAAATTTATTTGATCTATGTTAAAGGATTTGAAACGTGGAAAGACATAAGTTTGTAAGAATAATGCCAACATTTTCAAGTTTAAGAAAATAATTCGAACTTATAAAGAGTTTAACGTTTTGTTATTCTCGAAACAGTTAAAAACGGATTTATAGGTTTCATTTCGCTAACTTATTCAAACCCAAGATATTTTTAGTGCTCTTGCATTTCATTGGTAGAATATTCAGTAATAATCGTGTTTTTTAATGGGAAAAAATGAGCTCAAAGAACTGAAAAAGTGAACTTGAATTATGAAAGAAAAATAAATCGAAGCTGGTTCTTTAGAAGAATTATTCTTATAAAACTGATTTAATTAAGAAAAAGATTTTATGAGAATTAGCATCTAAGTAAGCTTTTTATATTTAAGAAGAGAAAAAAAATGAGTAAGATTTTGAAATTTTCCTGAAAACAAATTAAAAATTCGCACGAGGAAAAAAAATGAAAATAAAAATAAAATAAGATTGTAAGATCAATTCGAGAATATTTTGTTCAAACAGCCGAGAAAATTCTAAGTCTCAATGAATTGGAAAAAGTTTGAAATATTTTCAAAGTCCGAAAGAAATATGTTTAAATGTATTAATTAAATATTAACATATTAAATAATTAACATAAATTTTAATTAATGTTAAGTAATGATTGAAAGTTGTTTAATTATCGCATGAGAAAACTGAATTGAGGCGATGTGTCCTTAAGATTCATCGGATGATTTGGGCTTGATCCAGCTAATTAATTTTAAAGTTTTCAATTCTCATGTTTAAATGCTTTATTTTAATTAATATTAAGTAACGACTGAATATTGTTTAATTTTAAATTCTTATGCTTAAATGCTTTATTTTAATTTCTTTATTTTAATTAACGATAAGTAATGATTGACACAAATCTATGAGAGAGATTAATTGTAAAAGGATGTTGAAAAATCTAAGTCCCTAAAAAAACATTTCCAAACTTTTTCAAAGTTCGAAAGAAAGATAGAAAATATTATTAATTCCTTATCGAGAAGTGGTTGGTGGCTTGGGCTTAATCTTGTGAGAAATATTATATCTAATTTATAAGTATCAAATTATGATGTTTATTTTATTTTTAATGACTTTATTTTAATTAACGATAAGTTACAATTGATTCAAATCTACGAAAGAGAGAGATTATTAGTAAAAGGGTGTTAAATACTCCAAGTCCCTAAAAACACTCGAAAAGTTTTCAAGGTCCGAAAAAATAATTAATTCCTTATCTTCAAATCCTAATCTTGAATCGTTATCTTGAAAATTCCTTATCTGAGAAGTGATAGGGAAGGGAGGGGGAGCGGAGAGCCACCCCAGAACCTCCTGAATCCCTTGATGTGGCTGAACTCTCATTTTCCATCTACTAGGGTCGGACAAAAGTGTTAACTTCCCGTTCTGTCGGAAAATTGTTTGAAAGGTATTTCCATTAGCTAGTTTTGGAACCTTAGTGAAATCAAACGCATATACTTTGATGATGGCATTTTTTTTCGAACTAAGCTTATGACGGAGTAAATTCCAAGTGTGTAACTGAAAATTTAAATAATGGATGTTTCGATAACAGTAATTATGCTTCTAAAATATTAGCAAACTGAATTGAAATTAAAATCAATAATATTAGTTAGCTTTCCTAGTTCAGAATTTTGCGTTAGGTCAAATAGGCTCATTTAAAGGTAATCAGGCTTTCTATAAAAAAAGCCCACTTTTCTGCAATCAAATTCCTAAAACGCTGAATAATTGATACACATTTAAATAAATCAAACTTTAAATGTCAGATTTTCTCACGGGAGGATATTAGGAATACTTACGTAACAAAGATATACAGTCGACGGTCGTTATAACGACCACATGTTATAAAGACCATTCCATTATAACGATTAGTGATAAAATCCCCAATTGTCCCTATGCACTCTATGTTATTTTACTTCTGGTATAACGACCGTCCAGTGTCGTCTAATCCCAATACAACGTCCGAATTCAGCGGACACTTTTCCCGGTATTTTTCCAAAAGGAACATGTTTCTATAAACGTGTGACTTGAAATGACCTGATTTACTATATTGCCGAGCTTCGTATATGTAGCCTTCAGTGTTACAGTTCAACTTTGACAGGGTAAAAAAATTTGAATGGGGGGGGGGGGAGGGAATGTGAAATTTCCGGATTCCTTACGAGGGGTTATGAAGGAGAGTTGACATACGTATTGGTAAGTTGGCGAGTCTTGCTGTCCGTGCAGGGGACAGCGCTGAAATGGGGAACTTCAGCATTTTTTTAAAAACACGTGAAAGCCGTCCGTATTTGTAGAAAAAATCATTCTACATTCAAATATGCAAGTGAGATTTTACATAAAAATTTCAGCAGAATCGGCACTTTTACTTGAGACGAATTCGTCTCATTACCTGAAGCTATCAGATAGATCTCAAACAATTGTTTGAACCGACGGCAATTATCTGCCATGCTGCTGTTGAAACTCAATCCTCGTGGCGGATGGCAACCTTCCATTCTGCTACGATTTTTACTTCACTCTAACTTTCAAACTAACCCCGCAATTTATATTTTATTAGACTACGCCATGTTTTATTGTACATCCTCACTTTTTTAACATATCTTAACAGCATCTAGTTTCAATAAGCTCCAGCATGAATCATCAGTAAACATGTCTTATCCCTTGGTTGTTGCCAGATGCCTTTTACAAAAACCTCAACACTAAGTGTTGCCACATATATAACATCTTCCAGCCTGCGATAGACCAGCCGTTGTATCTTCTCTTCCAGCCTGCCATAGACAAGCTGATGCCCCCTCTCTTCAAACCCATGGTTAGCCAGCTGTTATTTCACGTGCTTCAAAAAAGCAGGGGAGAGCAAGAATCGCCAAGGTAAATTTGAATATTTTCCCAAATACCATTAAAAATCTTGAATAAAATATTTATTGCATTATACCTACATCACATAGATTTGCAACACTGCAAGATGATGAAGAAAATGAAAATAACTCGGAGAAAGTTAGTTTCGGAAATTAATTCTAGTAATTCAAAAGAAATCACTGGAAGTGGTCCCAAAAATTGTTCCTTTTCAGAAACGTGTGATCACTGTGGGGGAACTTATTTAACAAAGTCTTCATTCTCAAATCAATTAAAAAAATATAAATGTATAGAGAAAGTTTAAAAAAACTTATCCTAGAGTTTGTGAGGTTTGTTGTAAATGCTACAAGACAAAGCAATCATTTTCAAAACCATTTAAAACTCTGTAAACCTTGCGAGCCAAAGATTCATACTGCTTTATCTTCTTCCGATAATAAATGTCATAATGTATTAGAGTCTAAAACTAGCTCTCAATAAGAAACTTATAAAATCCAAATTATCTGTAGAGGCAGTTGAAGCATCTTTAAATAGTTCGAAATTTTTAACTGACAAATGTGAAAACAGTTTGTAGAAATATTTGGACTGTTGTAAGTTTTATAACAGTAATGAATCTTTTAAGAGCCACAAAAAAACTTTGCAACAATAACAAGAAAGATTAAACATATGCTTATGCAGAGTTTGATAAAATTTATTATAATTCATGGTATTTAAGTAAGCATCTTAACACAGCACATGGCATTAAAAATGTTAAAACTCTTTCTTTCGATTCTATGGCAACTTTTAAAATTTGATTAGAGTCTGAAACTACCACTACTCATAGTTTTTTTTAAAAAAAAAAGGGTAAAAGAGTATGTGGGGATAAAACATTCTATTATTTCTCGTGTCAGTTTTTTCATTCATCATATCAGTCGAGGATTAAATCAAGTCTAGAACGAAATGGTAAACGTAAAAATAAAAAGGGTGTGATTCCTTTCAGTATAAATTGTCCTGTTAAGATGTGTGTATGCGAACAGAAAAATTTAGTATCTGTTACATATTGTTCAATTCCTAATCACAATATGGGTTACGAGAACACTAAATCTAATTCTCTTAAAGAAAGCACTCGAGATTTAATTGCGTCTTTTCATTTCTGTCCTTTCCTGTTTCAAAAATTGTTAACTTATTACGTGGTGATGTCGGTTCTCGAGATAAAAGAAATTTTGATCCGACAAAAGAAGCCTTTATTTCTCGAAAGACTATACGGACTTATTTAAGTCATCCGCGTAATACAACGCAGCGAGCTAGTGGTGCCATGTCTCTTTTTGTGCATTGTAGAAAACTTACAAAATGAGCCATATAATCTTATCTTGATTTTTAAACTTCAGGAGTTTACTGTTTGAGGTCCTTCCGATTCAGATAGTTTGAAAATTGGGAAAGTTCTTTCGTGTTAGGTTTTCAGACAAAATAACAAGGGGATATGCTAATGAGGCATTCGCATAAACTTCTTTGCATAGATGCAACTGACGGTACGAACTTTTATGATTTTCATCTTCTTTTGCTCTGCATTCAAGATGAGTATGTCAAGGTTATGCAGTTGCACATTTTATTACCAAATAATGTAGACTTTCACACTTTAGTCGTTTTATTTTCTAGTTTAAGGTGCAAGATTCCAAATCAGAAAGTGAATACTGTCATGACAGATGATGATAGTTGTTCCTTTAATGCATTTAATTCTGTTTTCGGCTCCAATATTAAACATTTGTTGTGTCAATGGCATGTTTTAAATGCTTGGAAAAGACAATTGGTTTCAAAAGTCCATGATAAGTCCTATCGTGATAAATTATTGGAGAAATTGTTAAAGATTATTTATGAAAAGTCTTTTGAGAACAGACTCTCGGTGTTTCTTAAGGATTATTCGAATAAATGGCAAAAGTTTAATGACTATTTTGTCAAAAATTATTCTGGTAGGAAAGAATTATGGGCCACCTGTCTTAGAAAATTTCCACATGGTGACACCAATACTAATAACTATTGTGAATCGTCTCATAACCAATTAAAAACAGTTTATTTTGAACGTAAATATAATAGGCGAATAGATGAGCTAATTTCAAAACTTTTGAGAATAGAAAAGAATCGATTTTTGACAAATTATAGTAATGTTGTGAATAACGTTCCAGCACATTCAAAGCTCACTAAAACTGTTAAAGAGAAGCATGACAGGGGAGTAAAGATTCAGGATATGGATGTGGTTGAATATGATGGTCATTGGGCAGTTAAATCTCAATCTGTAAAAGAAAAGGTGTATGTTGCAGATGCTTGTGGTTTAATGGACCATTGCTACTTTAAATGTACTAATATTAATTGTGCAGCACTATGCAGCCATTTGTATGACCGCTCTTGCGAAGACAATAGTAACTTGTGTAAGCATATTCATAAAGTGCATATGCTGTATTCTGAAATTAAAACTCATGTAACTGATGATTTTATTGAAATTGATAGTGAGGAAAATAGTTCAGCAATTTCTTAAAATTTTAAATGTTAATATATTATCTAATACTGAGAGTTGCAAATCAAAGGTGACAGAGTGCAAAAAGTTATGTTCTGAGATATTAGAATTGATATAAATTCCTAGGGTTAAAGAAGTCATGCTGAATAATGCTGTTAGTTGTTTAAGTACCTTAGTAGCCAGTATGTGTGGGGTTTTAAATCTGAAGAATAATCTTGTTTCTATTGCACCTCAATTATATCTTGCTCCTAATCAGAAAATTATCCCACAGGTTAAGTTTTATAGAACTTCTCAAAGAAAAAAAAAGGAAAGGGTCTCTTGCCAAAAATAGCAGTAAGAAGCAACGATTAAGTGAAAATTCTTTTGATGAACCTGATAATCCTGTTGAGCAGGAGTCAGGTGTAAAATATTTTTCTGTTGAAAACTCTGAATGTGCTGGTTTTAGTGTATTTCAAAAATTTAATAAAATTAGTGTCAAAAATCCTTTTGCTACGATGTTAACTATTAATGGTATTGTCCTTTCATTTTATATGCTGAAATCCTTAGACCCATATATTACTGTGGAAGAAGAGGTATGTCTGAAGTCAGTATCGTCAATCAAAAAAGGTTGGCATTACGATTCAATTATTGATGCATTTAACTTTATACAAACTAGGAAATTCAGAAACCTCACAGCTATAGAATCTTTTATCTCTAATTTAATTTTTAATCAAACAAATATACTTGAGTTTTCGTGGATTCAAGAAATACCAAATTTTGATTTTCTAATTATTCCTGTAAATTTAAAATCTCTGCATTGTACTTTAATTATAGCTAATATGAAAAGTATAATCTTTGAATATTTTGACCCACTTGGTTATAAACCAGACAGGGATACCACAACTTTAATAAGGCAATGGTGTAGGATATTAAATTATTTGCTGAATTCCGATAGCCATTGGCAGATTGTATTTCCACCACATGTAACACAAATAGATACTTTTAATTGTGGTGTTTACATTAGTTCCTATGTGTATCGAAATTTCAACGCTTTATCTCTGACTGAGGATTTGAATGTAGATGCATTTAGAGCAATTATGTTTGAAGAAATCACTGCAGGTTTGAACTTTTAAAAACAGTTTTTTTTATATATGTGTTCATATTTCAGGTATGAAAGTGCCCGCTGTTCAAAAAAACTGAACTCTACGCTAATACAAAATTTACCACAAAATCAACATATATGCAGACGCAAAGGCATAAAATTTTACTATTTAAAATACATACAGAACAAACAATTAAAAGTAGTATATATAAAATTTAACTAATTATTTTTTCACATATTTTTCTGTATTTGCACAAAATTTTGATTTTTATATATCATACAAGAGGTTCAGAGTTCCTTCGATTTTCTCAAAGTTGAACAATAACAGATAGTATCATAACAAAATTGCATACTTTTTAAAAATGATTTATTTATTTATGGAGCAAAAAAATGATAAAAGTGCCTAAGAATATATATTATTATATGCAGTAGATCTTTGAAACGTATAATTTGGAAGCAGAGGTTGTGTGGTTTATAAATTTTTGTATAATACAGATCGACATCACAAATCTCATAAAATTACCTTAGTTGGGCTATGGACCTTTAAACTTTCGAGTTTTCGAATTTTTTCTTGATTTTCATTTTATAGCCGAAACGCTGAACATTTAGAGTATCGCACTGTAGTGTTACTTTAATTAGTTTAGAAGATATAGTCAGAAACATGTGAAGGTCTCTGTTGACGTTTTACTCCAGAAGTAGAGGGATGTATAATCCCTGATTTTTTGAGTAACAAATATTTTTGCTATTGTTTTTAAATATCTATTCCAAATAACTGTTATTTCAATCTGCATTTAATTTTTAACAAAAGTCTTATTAAATATAAGTAAAGTTTCAAAAAAAATTAAATAAAAAAAGTATTATTCATTTTAATGTATTACGTTCTATGTTGTTTTAATGTTTAGTTCTTTATACTGTCACAGATGGCGCCAGCAAAAATTCTTTTGAAGAAGTGTTCAGAACGTCTAGTTGTAATAATCAAGACGCCCTTTGACGTCACAGTTCCGTCTTTTTACCAACATCCATATTGCTATTTCACACTTTTCAGACCTTTCTATTGCTACTTCACAATTTCAGACCTTTCTACAATTGCTACTTCACAGTTCAGACTCTTTCTACTTCACAGTTTCAGACACGTTGTATAGTGAAGAGCCACAGCTAGAGCGATTCATGTGTACCAGAGATCAAAACCGATAACTGCTCGATGCTTAATCTTATGTGTTGTCGCAACGCTTACTGAAATTACTTGAGTTTGAGTTGCATGGATAAATAGTTTATTTTTTAGTTGATTCTTCTGCAATAATATATTTTTGTTTAGGCTAACATGGTATATATACTTTTAAATAAATTACTGATAGCATAACGTGCTATGTGCTCTCTGTTTACTGGGATAATTATGTGAGCTTGCAAGATCAAACATATTTTTGATTGGCGATTTTTTCTCTTTTTTTTCTTGTTGCCGATTTACTCATTATTTAGTTGAAACGATGGAATGAACAAATAGCAAGATAAAAAAAAAACATTCTTTCTTTCGAAAGTGTATATATACTTAAATTTTTATTGTAAGATAATAATCTGATCAACAAATAATGCAATTCAGTAAGTATTTAGCTATTCAGACAATGTGGCTTGAGATTTTTAATGTAAAGCTTGTGTTTATTTTGCAGAAGAGTATATACTTTTGAAAGTGCTGCAGTTGAATTTCCCATGCTTATAATAGGTTCATAAAGACTGCCATTGACAATTGTCGATTTCCAATGTCGTTGATATATAAATTAGGCATTTTTAAGGAATGTAATAGAGGTAGTGTGATAAACTGTATGTTTACATATACTATTTTAATAGAAAGAAGAAACTTTAGTAGAAAGCATAGATTATTGACATTATTTATTTTATTACCTTATATGATGCAGACGGTTTGTGTGATTTATAAATTGTTTGTGTAATATTGTATTGTAAGTAAGAATTGCTTCACAACTGAAGTATTTCAAATATAACTGCATTTATAGTTTTATATAACTGCAAGAAAAATTGTAGGTTTTCCCAAAAACTAAACAGAAGATAGAGAGTTTAATTCAGTTGCATAATTTTTTTGTTTTGTTTATATACTTGTTTTATAAACTGCACTTGCTTGGAAGAGAAAAAAAATTGTTTTTTGGAATGTATTTACTGCAGTAACACATACACCAGGAAGATCAAATTACTCTCATTATTTGGAATTGAGTTTGATAATAATACTATACTAAGAATGAAAGTTTAGTTACCAGCAGACAGCATAAGTATTCCCTGTATATAAGTGTTTTTTTTTTAAATACTTTTTAAATGAAAATGTTTGCTTCTTGGAATAACTTATTTCTACTATAAAATGAATGTGTGTATTTATTTTTATATTGTTCAGCTTGCTTTGGTTTAGAAACTCGGAGATAAGGTATGGAAAAGAAGAAACCCTGTTTAAACCCAGCTAACAAGATGATCTGTTCATTTGTAATGGCATTTTTCTAATTACCTTATTTTAGTAGATTTTCTTGAAATAGTGGATCATCTCAGTATAATTTTCTGATATTACTCTTGTATTTCAATCAGCTAATAGTATTTTTTTGATTAATTCCTTTAAATGTTTCATAATTATTGATCTTTTTCTATATGTATGCCTGCTTTATCAAATTATATTGGTTTGCTTACCTAGAAAGAAGTTCAAATATGAAGTTGATTTTTTTAAAAAAGTATAGTAAAGGAAATTGAAGTTCCGATGTATTAAAATATTGGCTTTATGTGAAACTTCCAGCTCTGTTTTTCTATTCATTATATGTTTTTATATTTTTTATATAAAATATCTATGTTTCATTCAATATATATCAATTAAATTCATATTTTATTTCATCATACAAATTTATGAACCTGCTATTTTATAGAAGCAGAGATGAAATTAACACTAAATATTAGGAAAAGAAAATGTAAATGAAATAGTTAAATTTCTTTTCTCAGATTTAAGTTAACCATCTTTTTTCTATTTAATTACCAATTGATAGTTTTCAACAGTTTATTAAGCTATTAGATTATTATTTTTTATTTTTGTGGATATTTTTTTTATAGGGTGCAGGTGGAAAATTGGTCATACATCAAAATAAAATGCTATAACTTTGTAATGAATTTCGTATAAAATGTAATCTTTTTTTATTTTAGCTTTGAATAGTTAAGAACTAAGTTTAACATTCAAATTATACTTTAGCAACACTTTAGTAGGAGAAAACACCCATTTGTTTGTTCATGTAGCAGTTTGAATTGGAATACCTCAATTGAACTTCTCTCTACATTTCATGTTTAACTAAGTTTTTAAATTAACTCAGGAAGCTTCAGATAGATCTTAAGAATACTTCCCTCATTAACAGATAAGCTGAATTAATTACAGATGTTATTTTATATATAATTTAAAGTAGATGGAGATAAAGTGTATGGGATAGGCTAACATGCATCACTGTTTCTAAAATTTCTTAAGCTTAAATTATTAGACAGGTGGATTAATATATAATTTAAGATATGGTTACAGATTATAATTAAAGATATGAACTAGGTAACCCCAATTCCTTTGTACCAGAAAACCATCACATCGCATATAAAGAATAAGCAATTGCAAAAAAGGATGTACTTTAGTACATAAAAAACTATGGAATTATTTCATGCTACCTTTTATTCTTTACAAAAACTCCATGTATATGAGCAATAGACTAAAAGTGAGTGCAAAAATAGAATAAAGGTAAAGGCTTTTAAGTATCAATTTTCTTTAGATTTGCAAAAACCTGTTCTTTTAATTTATGATGGGCACTGAAGTTGCATGACTTATGGAACCAAAAGGCCATGCATTAGATGCACTAAATTTATGTATAATTGCACTCTAAAAAAATTTGACATGAGCTGTACTTACATTCTATAGCCACCTGTTTCATCTATACATGAAGTGGCAATATAAATTCAGAAAAAAAAAGAAAACAAGTTCAAAACAATAATGAGGTTTGACTGAAAATTAATAAAAACCTAAAAAAGAAGAGATGCAAGAAAACAGATAAAACATGCAAGGAAAAACTTGATAAAAAAGCAGAAGATGTCTTATTCAGTCAAATTGAATTCACAATTGCAGATAATCAATTATCACAGTTTTCTGTGAGATCTTGGCAAAAAATATGATGGGATCAATCAAGGGCTTATTGGACGGGTTTCTGATAAAAAAATAGGAGATTTTCTGTCAATAAAATATCCCCTGAAACTTCAGACTATTACACCTCTGAAAAAATCATAGCCAACATTGTTCAATTGAAGAGACAGATATCCTTAAAATTCTTGAAGTAGACCAACTTTTAATCTTAGGTTATTAAATGTATAATTTGATCAAATAAACTGATTTTCTTTTAAGTTAAAACTATATTGAGTTTTTTTGTTACTTTATATATTTTTTAAAACTTACTTACTTATTTTACTTACTTAAACTTGCCCCACTTATATTAGGTTTTTTATGATTATTTTTTAATTACCCTTTACCCCACCCATGGGGTAAAGTAGTCCATAAACTTCCATAATAAATAAGTAATAACTAAAATTGTTTAAATCAATTATTTTTTTTCCCAAATTTTATGCAATGTGTTCTTTAATAATGATGTAATGTAAAATAACAACAAAAAATATTAAGTATTTTAACAAATTCTTATATTTATAATCCACCTAAGTTAAGAAATGTGGATTTTATGACCACTTTACCCCCACCTAACCCTATTAAAGCAATTTTCAACCAAAAATTTCATTTCTATGTTTTTCTTAGTAATAAAATATGCTGTTTTTCCATTAAATGTGTTTTTTAGAGTTTTCAGTTGCAGTTTATATGTATTTATGCATATGCATGTAATAAAAAAGGTAGTACATGCTCTAAAATGCCTTCTTACAAACATCAACATTTTTTGAGAATCATCTCTCCAAATATCTTTTCCATGAAACCTGTAATCAGCTGAATAGTTTAACATATATATAAAGTATTTATTCATATTTACTCAATCATGACTTGGATTTAGAATGTAACATGTATGTTCCTTTACAGATTAATATTATGAGAATTTACATTTCTATGCTTTGCCAATTAATATATGTTGATAATTTATACGGGTATGTTTTAAGACATTGTGGCGAGGAAGTTTTCAACTTCCCTTTTGTTAAAATATATAGTAAGGTATTTCATTACGTCCTAAAAACTAAAGCAAACCCACCATTTTTTTAAATTTCAGTTTCTAAGTGAGCATAAGTTTCACAGTGGATTTCCATATAGTATTTATAAAAAAAAAAGATTGACCCTAGTTAATAAAGCTAAATATCTTACTAATGAAAATGTAAATCTACAATTAAAATGGCATTCACTTAAAAAAGTATAATTCTATTTCCAGTTACTCTAGTTCATTAAAACTATGTTTTGTTTAGTGCAGTTGCCTCAGACAACTTTTTTGAATAATATTTATTGTGTAGCTTTACACTGAGAAAATGTTCAATAAATAAATATCTGTTAATATTATTTTATTAAATATAATAATATTTAATAATACCATCTGTTGTTCATCATGTCATGTTTTGATAAGATTTGAAATTACCTCTAAACAGTTGCTTCTAAAAGTAGTTAAATAAATAGTTTGCCAGAGCAATTGGTTATATATGGTTATACTACTTAGAAAATATTTATTTCTGTATATTTAAAATGATTAAGCACTTAAATGAAGACTCATCATTTTTCTATTCCTGGGGGAGGAGATAATTTATCTGTAATGATTATTTTCCAACAAATGTTTTTCATATGTAGTTGGGCATATTATTTATTATAGAGTTTATGCAAAATGATTTGACCTTAAATTGATCTATGGATAAAGCTTAATATCCTTACTAATGAAAATATTAATTTCTTAAGAAATTTACCATTAAAAATTGACATTCATGTAAAAGTGTAATTCTATTTTGGTTATTTTTATACAACTTTATATTTACCACTTCAGTTGCCTTTTTTTTACTTTAACTGAAAAAACTTTTGAAACTTTTAACTGCAAAAAATTAGGAAAAGGTTCAATACATGAATATATGTTTATATTATTTTATTGTCTACCATCTGTACAACTGTTGCTCATCGTGTGTGTTTTTTTGATTATGATTTGAAATTACTTCACAATGGTTTACTTCTGAAAATAAACTAAATAATTTGCCAGAGCAATAATGATTACTAGAGGTCGACCAGCGGTCGAAATTTGACAACTATTCATTAAATTTTTAAATTTGAACATTGAGGTTCTTTTGTCAAAAAGTATACCTCTAATCATTACATATAATTTTTTGAATTTTTCTATTACGTATGAATTTTTTGAATTTTATTCTATTGCTGCTACACAATTTTCTTTTCACAACAGATGTATATTGAGCAATCTATATATTGATATCTATTTGACAAAATATACAATGTTTATACAATGTATGTACAAAATAAACAATGCATGTTTTTATTTCCATTTAGTTTAATGTATTTGTAAACCATATTATGTATAAATTCTTTTAGCGATAATCTCTACTCTGTGCAACTGTTTGACCACAGACTAATATGTGTTTGACATTGACAGATTTAAATCATCCGCATTTTGTATTTCTCTGAAGAGTTTTTTTTATAAATAATCTAAATAAACTCCCCTCTTGGAGTGGATTTCACTGCAGGGATTAAATCAATTTACAAATCATTCCTCCGCTAATTTCTTATAGTAATATGAACGTAAACAGTGAATATTTTATTTTATTGAATTTAATGTATTTGCTTGCATAACCTTACATAAATTTTATCTTTCTGCACTCCCTTCTCCATGTGAACTTTAACTATACCCAAATCTCGCACTCCTCCATTATAAATGTGTGCTTAAAAAGGATACAAGTTTTTCTTCATGTATTAATATATAGATGATATATGGTTATATTTTTTGAGTATTTACTTCTGTAATTTATTAATGATTAGGTACTTAGTGAAGACTCATCTGTTTTTCTATTCTTCAAGGGGAAGAAATAATTTATCTGTAATGATTATTTTCCAACAAATGTGTCCATATGTAGTTGGGCATATTATTTATTATAGGATTTGTGCAAAATAATTTTATAGATTGATCATGGATAAAGCTTTAATATCCTTAGTAATAAAATGATAATCTCCTTAAAAAATTTACAATTAAAATTGCATTTATGAAAGTGTGTAATTCTATTTCCAGTCATTTTTATACAACTTGATATTAACAACTTATATTCATTTAGTGCAGTTGCCTTATTGGCCAACTTTTAACTCAAGAAAATATTCAGTAATTGAATATTTGTTTCATGTTATTTTATAAATATTATAATTACTACCATCTGCTGTTCATCTATGCATGTTTTGATTATGATTTAAAATTACTTCTACAAGTAGTTAACTAAATAGTTTGCCAGAGAAATTAGGATTATGATATGGTTATACTACTTGAAAAGCTATTTATTTCTGTATTTAAAATGATTAGAGTACTTAAGTAGAAGACTCATCTGTTTTCTATTCATGGAGGGAGGAGATAATTTATCTGTAATGATTATTTTTTTCAACAAATGTTTTCATATGTAGTTGGGCATATTATTTTTATTATAAGTTATGCAAAATAATTGACCCTTAATTGATCATGGATAAAGAAGCTTAATATCATACTAATGAAAATGATAATTTCCTTAAAGAAATTTACCATTTAAAATTGGCATTCATGTAAAGTGTAATTCTATTTCAGTTAATGTTATACAACTTTTTATTTGTTTTAATGCAGTTGACTCAGGCAGCACAACTGAAATGTTCAATAAATGGATATCTGTTTATATTATTTTATTAAATATTATAGTGATAAATACTATCATCTGCTGTTCATGCCATATTTTGATTACGATTTGAAATTACTTCTAAGTAGTTGCTTCTAAAAGTATTTAACTAAATGGTTGGCAGAGCAATTAGGATTACATGGTATATAGTTTACATTTGCTTGAAATTATTTACTTCTGTACTTAAAAAAAAATGATTAGAACCTTAAATGAAGGAAAACTCGTCATTTTTTGTATTCTTGGGGAAGAAATAATTTATATATAATGATTATTTTCTAACAAATGTTTTCATATGTATATTATTTATTACAGGATTTTTGCAAAATAATTTACCTAAATTTATAATGGATGGAATTACTTAGAGATTAGATTAGATTAGATCATACTAATGAAAATGATAATTTAGTTAAGAAATTTACCATTAAAAATTGCATTCATGAAAAAGTGTGATTCTTTCAATTATTTTGATACAACTTTATATTAACAACTTATATTTGTTTAGTGCAGTTGCCCCAGGCAGCTTTTTTGAATAACATTTATTAATAACTTTTAAACTGGAAAAAATAGATTTCTGAATTTTTTACGTAAATTTTAAAATAAGTTTGATAGTAAAAGTTTAAGCAATCAGGAAAAATAAGCCTGCATGAAAGAGTAAGTTAACCTGTTTGAGATTCAATAATGCATTTATTAATTTAAAAAAACATGCACAAAACAACAATTTTTTAGTGCTAATAATAAGATAATGGAGAAACTATACACAATTAGCATAATATAGTTTTTATAATATATTTTTCAATCTGATCTTTTTCAGAAATATCATAAATTATTAGGGATTGATATAATGCATCTCATATTGATGAATTTATATTCCAGATTACACCTGTGTCCAATCTAAAAATATTAAGAGAATGAAATTAAGTACCCAACTACACATATAGAAAACAATTTGTTGGAAAGAAGTACAATGACTTTATCATAATCCTAATTGCTCTGCTTGAACTTACTAGAAATAATTTCAAATTATCAAAACACGAGTAACAACAGATTCAACTGAAATCTACCCATTACTCCGATCAGCTGTGACGTCTTCTGCGTCATCTCCGATCCGATAGATAAGTCTTCAGTCACATATTACAAAAGTGATACAATCATTCGAAAACGCATATCACAACAAGAGGATGATTCACCGAAAGACACTCATTACAAGACCAATAGCGAAGTGAAAACTGCTTATTGGGGAAAAAATGATTGGTAGGGGAGAAAAATGTGAATCACAGAAACGTAATATGAGGGAAGAAATAGTTGGCATTTGTGGTTTCACGTTCTGAGAGAATTACCTTTTCATGGCGCCATCTATTGTCGAGTATATAGAACTATAAACTAAAACTTTGAAAGTTTATTAAAAATCAAATAAAAAGAATTAAAACATTTTACTTTTAATTACAAATGATTAAATCACCTTTTTTTGACAGTAGTATTCATCACTGTTATTTGTGATTTTTTGATATTACGTGAAAATAACAGTTCGTCAAATATTCGTCATCCCTACAGAAACGTAAGAGGAACTGCTGACGATTCATCAGCTGTTCAACAGTTTCGGTTTTGAAATATCGACTGCTACAGATGGTAAATAAACTTGGCTCTAGTTTGCCTTTATTTAAATTAACTCTTTGCTTCAGAGAAGTATACCTACAACTCAACAATACTCTGGTTGTTTGTTTTACCAAACTGTGAAATCGTTTTAGAAACGAAATTCGAATGCCCTGCAATGTTTTCATTTATTTTCCAATGTTTACAAGATTTTTAATGTGACTTTCTGACTTACTACTGTGTGTTTATTGAGGATTTATTTATAAAATGAAGTAAAATAGAAACAACAGATTGGAAAAAAGACCAGAAACAAATCGGTTCTGAGGGAATTATGACATTACACAGGATTTTTTAAAAAAATAAAGTGGAAAATTGTATCTGCATCCTTTTGAATACAAAAATTTAGTATTGACCCTATTGCTTTCTAATGATTCTGAAAATTATAGAATCTTTTATTTATTCTTTTTTTTAAAGAAATTGAAAATTATTATATTGTTCTAAATGCTTTAGGCTGATTATATAATTGAAAGGTGGAATATATTTTTTCTTCCAGTTTCATCTCTCTTTTGAAAAGTGTAATGATTAAAAAAAACATGGAAACATTCTAAATGGTAGATTTTTTAAAGCTATATATATTATCTCACTATATGCTATGTAAATGATATCAGAGAATAAAAAATAATTTGTTTACAATAAAGAAATATCTGAGACATTTTGATGCACTTTGTGTCGACCTGCTGTAAATCCATAAGATCACTTTTTGTCCTACAGATGGAAACTCGTGGTGTAAATATAATCCAAAAATTTAAAACAGTTTGGAAAAGTTCAAGCTTAAAGTTCCAAGGCAGTAATGGATACGGTAAGCCAATATTTAAAGCCTTATTGGAATCAACACTATTAAAAAGAAAAGGATGTTTAGGAGAAAAGACTCAAAAATATAACGAAGGCATTAAATCTTAAAAACAAATTCTTTCATTTGGGTTTTCGTTCGCAAAACACCAATTTTTCAAACAAATTGCACAAATTGCATGCAGTTTGGCATGTATAAGTTGTACAATAATTGGGGAAAAGGCATCTTAAATGTTGAATAGGTGGACACTGGTGAGCAGCAGGTTAAGGATTCACTTCTTCGTGACAGAGCAGATAAAATTATTGGCTGAAAGATGCTGCCAAAAGCTACTCTTGAAGCCCTAGAAACAAAAAAAAGACTAAAACAAAGCTGAAAAAAAAAGCTGTCGTGGGGAATTAGAGGCAATATATTCTTCTGGTGCTGTGGTCTGCATAAATACAGATGTTTAGTGAGGATATTTTCCCCTCAATACTACATTTTAGAGCTTGCGCAAAGTTTTCAGAAAGATAAGTGACTTATAATAACAAATGTTATACAAATTTACTCTAAAAAACACAGCTTGAAAATCATGCAAAGTGATAAATATTCAAATAGGTTTACCGGACTTTTTTTACTTTTTTATGTTGTTAAAACTATGATAATGCGTTTTAAAAAAAATTCAGCATAATTAGCAAGCACTGAAAAAAAAAGTATACATTATAATGCTTTGATCTTTATGATTTTTCTTTATTGTGTGTATAAGCATACCACAGAAATTTTATATAATTGATACGTTAGAATACATTTTTTTAAGAAATCTGCAATCAACATTTTAGTTCGATTACTTATGAATATGTCTATTTTATACTTTCCATTTAAAATAAGTGAAAATTATTTCACTTTGTCTTAAAATTCTTATTTATAAGGTTATATCTCTTATGTAATTGTGGTAAAAAAAATATATTAAGTTCCAATGATTTTCTTACGTTTGGGAAGAGTCTTAATTAGACAACATTCGTTCAGGACCAAACAACCGAGATCAAGTTAGCTGAAAAAAATGCTGCAATAAAGCTACCATAAAGCCCCGCAGAGAAAAAAAAATTCGTAAAACAACTGTAAAAATACTGTTATGAAATCAGAGGGATATTATATGAATCTGGGGCCTTTAAAATGAACTCTATGAATATAGAGTTTAGCAAGTAATTTTCTTCAAGTCTTTTTCTCAAACTATATTTTCAGAGCTTACGCGCGGATTAAAAAAAAAATGGTTCATCGTATCCTATAAAATTTTCGAATGTGCTTACACAATAAAGAAAATCATACCAGATCAAAACGTTATAATGTATACTTTTTCAGTCTTGCTAATATCTGCAAATTTTTCTTTAAAAAGCGTTATTAATGAACAACAACATAAAAGTAAAAAAAGTCTAGTAATCTATTTTGATATTTATCCTTTGCATGATTTTCTTTAATGTGTGTATAAGCATACCTGGAAAATTTTATAGTAAATATTCAGCCCCTAAAACTTTCTGCGCAAACCAATTGAAGTTGATACCTTATACGGAATATGTCTATTTTATACTTTTATTTATAATATTGAAAATTATTTTACTGTCTTAAAATTCATATTTATAAGGTTATATATCTTATGTAACTGTGATAAAAATATAATATTAAAGTTCAATAGTTTTTTTCTTGCGTTAGGAAGAGTCATAAATGTACAAAACTTTCGAGTTCTTTTTCGCGTTTAAAGGTCCTATAATGTATATGTATGGCTATTATCATACTTACCTGTAACAGATCGTCATTAGATTAACACTTCAGAACAATTTAAAAATAAACATATGTTTTTGCCTGCACAAGATATCAATTTAATTATATTTAATTTTTGCAGAATTACTATTATCAATCTGAGCAGCAAGTACATTAACACTACAGTTAAATTGTTCTCATATTTGTTGAACTCTGAAAATAATCAAAGACCTGACATATTGCACAATTTTACATGTTTCTGACAGAATTTTCAAATATTTTGACATTTAATAAATGCCTTAGATGCCAGGAATTTTTGATGCTGCTTCATTATTCTGGAATCATTTTCAGTGGCTGTTGATCTGTATTTAAATTTATGAAATGATTTCCATCTCTCATCTGTTAATAATATTGGTTTATGATCTGTTGTTACAAAATTTCCAACGCTAAATCTTCTGTAATTCACTAACTTATTTTGAATTATGTTTGAGGTTGGGGTCATTTCCAAAATATCAAATCAACACACTCTATAAAACCTCACCATCTCGGATTTTTTGTGAAATTTGCAGAGATGTACTATTGATAAGACTTGTAAAGCCTACATTGATCAAGATATACGGACTTCCTTTTTTTGAACGCTACAGCAATGTAAAATTTTTAAAGAATTTGCCCAAAACATGAAGCAGGAATTTTTTTGAGATTGTTCTAGGGCTCTCCTAATTGAGCGGAGAGCTGGGACAGGTGTCATTTACAGCATTTTGCATGCTCTTTCCAATGGTATACAACATACTATTGATTTAGTATCAAATCTTTGTCAAAATTTAGAATTAAAATTTTAATTTTAAATTTTTCAAAAAGTACATATTTAAAATTTTCAAATTAATTACATGAATAAGTTTGTATTGTTGTATATCACCCAACTGAAATATTAATTTGGGATGGGGAGAATGGGTTAATTAGTTTAAAATTTAAAACTGAAACTTGTTTTCATTAATTCCCTGTATTAGACTGAATAATGAAAGCTAATATTTACATAGCGTGAAAATAAATATGAATGCTAGTAACCTGGAAGGTTGCAGTAATGAGTCTAAAATATGAATTAAATCATTACATGTTTTGTACTTTGGCAGAATAGCAGTAGCTTTTATGATGAAAAGTTATTTTTATGTCAAATTCATTTTCTGAAAACATAGCCGAACCACCAGTTTCAGCTATGAACGGGGATGAGTGTAACCTGATATGTCTTCTAATTTCAGTTTAATTTGGATATTTGACCTTCTTTCCAGACCCTGCAAATCATATGAAAGAGTGTTTCTACCAATAAATGTTGAGTTATTAGTTTGGAGATGAATGCATGATGTGCTTGGTTTCTTGGATGTAATGCTTATCAAGTAACTGTTCAAGAACAATTCTGATTCAACAATTCCTCCTTGGGTTGAGTAGGCAAAATCTACCTTTGGTAATATTTTCTACAGTCCATAAAAAGTTTGTCTGGGGTTCGAAAGTTTGATTTTTTTATATGGTCATTGTAAACTAGCACAAACTGCAATCTCTTTATTGAATCCCCTATTCCTTCCTTGTCCCTTTTCCATGTATTTGTGACTGAAAAATCTATCTCCTTTCACTTTAAAATCTTCCTCATTAAGCGAAGTTCAAAAAAAGTTTTTTCTAATTTTTTGTATTGGGTGGCAGACCATCTGAAAATAAAAAAAAAAAATCTTGTTTGGAAGTTTTGAAATTCAGATGTAGAAAGGGTAGAGATTTTTTTTAAATTTAACAGCAACTGTGTTGTGCTCTAGACAGTCAAAGCAACTACATGTAACTAACATGTTCAACTTTGTTTTCCTATTTTGAAATATATTACAGAAGGATGGTTTGTGACCTGTTGGCTTGTCCAGTGATACCTCATGCTTCATCCTTGCTATGTTATAATTTTCAAATCACAGGTGACAGCAAACTCATTTGAGATATCCTTTTCTGTAATTAAAGATGCTCCCTGTTGTTTGTGAAGTTGTGCTGGACCAAAAAACATTAGCTTGCTGCAGAATAAATGTATTTTTTCTAGATATTTCTCTAAGGTTTTTTAGAAAGAGGAAAGAAAGGAATCTCTTGGAAATTTGTCTTTGGCAAACTGAAACCACTGGTTAGAACTTGTTGTGGGAATTTACAACGAGGATTCTTTCAAAATTGTACCTATCTCAGTTTTACTTGGATGGTAACGGTTCCCCATATGTTGCAATCAGTTGTTGATGGGTTAGAAAGTACTTTTGGTAGGCATTGCTTGTAATTTTTTATGTTGCCATTTGTTTACAGCATCATTTTTTTAGCATTGTCTGCAATCAATTTGACATTTTGGTAAGTTAGTACTTACACAGAGTGTGTGCCACTTTGACTCAACTAACACACAATATTTACGGTCTCAACTTTCAGCAAATTTAGAGAAACTTATTTATGCAGAAACTTGTCTTTGAAATGTTTGTAAGCTTCTTTAAAATTATAGAAAAACACCTAATATAATGAATGAAATTCTTAGAAATTAAGATTGAACAAGAGAATTGTTTAAAGTGCCACCAGATGAACTTTTCTTCCTTGTGCTGTCAAGCTACTCCTTCCTTGTTCAATCTTAATTTCTTAAAATTTCATTCATTATGTTAGGTATTTTTTTGTATTTTTTCATTGTTATCTTGGTTGCTTGCAGCATTAGCATACTCCAGATGCTTTGTTTATATCTTATTTTAATTTTATTTGTATTGATTTGTGTTTTTTACCTTTAATATCATTATTTTATCTGTTTATTGTTATTTTATCTGTTGTTAAAGTATGAGCTAATAAGTATTGTGCAAAGAATTACAAATATGTACGATTTAATTATTTTAGACTCATTACTTTGTTCTTCCTTCAGGTTAGCATTCTGTATTTATTTTTCCTGGAGAACAAATATTAGCCTTCTTGTATTATTCAGCTCAATACAGAATTAATGAAAACAAGCTTCAGTTTAAATTTTTTTTTTAAAACTATTAACCCGTGTCATCCCAAATTAATATTTTGCCGGGTGATACAATAGCTGGAAGCTATTCATATGTAATTAATTTTAAAATTTAAAATATGTACTTTTTTGAAAAATTTAAATTTACATTAAAAGATTTTTGGATATAACCAATAGTATGTTGTATACCATTGGAAAGAGTATACAAAATGCTGTAAATGACACCTGCCAGCTCTCCGGCTCGATTAGGAGGCTCTAGAACATAATTCAAAATTTCTGTTTGCTGTTTTTTGGGCAAATTTTTTTTTGAAAATTTACATTTGCCTTAACAATTCAAAAAGGAGTCCACATATCTTGATCCATTTGAGGTATTTTTTACAAGTCTTTCATATCAATAAGCACATCTCTGCCAAAATTTCATATGAAAATCGAGATGGTGAGGAGTAAATTTTGTTCAAAACATGTTGATTTGACATGGAATGACCAGTTCAATAACCCACAAAGTAGATTCAGTTTAATAATTGAAATACTTTCTTTAAAAACATTAAATTTGGACATAAAGATGAAATAATCTCTCAAACTTAGAATGCTTCAATGTTCAATATTTCTCAATGCAGATATATATTCCCTAATGTCATAAAATTCAATTTTACATCTAGTCATTTGCGCATTATATAGATATTCATTGTAAAGATCTTCAGAGTATAAGCAAATTTTAATTTTAAAACCAAAATTCAATAAAAGAAAAGAAATAATTACAGAGAAATACTCCTATACGAAATCGCTTGGTTCCAGTTGAAAATTCTATAGAGAAAATTTTGTTAGACGATTAGAGATTTTTGCAGTTATTTAAGTAAATGTAACAAACCTTTTAGTATGTGCCATAGAGTTCAAAAATATTTAATTATGACTTTTAATTAAAAATGAATAATATTTATTATAAATTTGTTAAATTATCCTAATTTTTTATTGTAATAAATAATGCTCAAAAGTGAAGACATTACCACCAATTTAGAGTATGGATAAACGTAAAATGCGTATTGTCACATCAATTTGCTGTTCCTCCCCTCCACCCTATTCTTGAATCTTGACCCGTAGAAATAAATGTTGGCCCTATGTAGAAACCGGTCCCCACAACTGCATTACCCTTCAATAGCATATTCGTTATGTGTGTTATCTCGCTGGAATGAACAATGCAGTGGTTCGAAACAGGTCAGATGTGAGGATTTATTTGCACAGAAATTAGCAACTTCTCTCTTAAAAGACAAAAATCGAAATTATAAAGGTCTGAAAAAATTCAGTATAGGGAGACAACCACTTCTGTTATATGCGGAGAATATTTTGAATCGTCTATTTAACTTCGATATGAAAAAATTGTTATAAGGGAGAATTCATGTAGGAAACTCCACTGTAATTTAATTCCTTTCTTTATTCTTTGTTTGAACTTTGAAAGGTGCTTTCTTTGTCTGTGGGTGGCTAGAAATCGCACGAAACCCCCAGTTTTCCGTGTAATATATGGTATCGGAGCAGAGCTATGGCGTTTACAGTCTACTTATATCGATCTTCTTAATCGGAATCTCCTATTTTACTGATAGTTCTTCCGCTCGTATCGTTAAATTTTTCATTCACGTTACATTTTTCGGTCTCAATTTCTCGACGGTTTTGCATCAATATCAGAAACAGCATAGACATTGACATTCAAAAGGCTGATCTTTCATGCCTGACATTTTAGCAAGATTAGTAGAACAAGTAAAAAATTTCTTTTATTATTAATTTTTAAAATTATTTTTAATTGTTTTGTATTGTATTTGCATTGTTTTTTGAATTATTAAAAAATGGAGTTTTGTATTATTATTTTGTTTTTTTTAATAATAAAGGAACAACATTCCCAATGGCTGGGTTTAAAGGGATTGCCCAGTAATTTCTGGCTTTCTCCTTAAGCTTTTAACTTTTAATTTCCTTTATTATGTAATTTTAGCTTCACTGAGGACCAAAGCAAATTATCAATACCTACATTGGAGAGTGAGAATTCTATCTCTGGTTAGCCTGTGCAATTTCTGGACATTATCACAAATGCACATTTGCATAAACTCGTTAAGAAAATAATTGGGTAAGAATTTAAATTGCCATTTATTATTAATAAAAAATGGAGTTTTGTTTTATTCTTTTTTGTGTTTAATAAAGGAAAATTTTACTGTAATTTGCTACTTAAGAATATGAAAATCTTACCATTTAAAGTGTAAGCCAAATGTACTACCAAGATTTAATGAAAATAGAAAGAAACAAAATTCATTTTAATTAACCATGACTTGCAAGTGTTGAAATTTCTGTTATAGGAATGAGCAGATATAGGGCTAAACACACAAATAGGACTACCCTAAAGGGTGTAGGGCTATAGGAATTGACAGATGTAATTTTTTTTCCATAAGGATTTTCTACATTTCTTGTTATTTATACTCTTTAAAAAGATTATTTCTTTTAAAGCCCTTATATTTTGCCTTTTTTATTTATATTTTTTTTTTCAAATATGGGGTTTTGTTTACATTTTTTTAAAACACAATGGTCATTTCAAAAGTAGCAAAATATGCAACAATGGGGTTATTCTTGTTCTCATCGCTGAGAGACAACAAGAAATTAAGTTTCAGCATTTAAAAAAGAAAAAAAAACGTGCTCTCACATTTAAGAAAAAAATCCTGAGTTACTTATGTTACAATTTATGAGCCGTCTATCAACTGATGTCGTTTCAATAAGTTTGGCCATCTTTTAAGTTGTTACGAAATTCTTGTCAGTGCTATTCTGAAAATGTTATGTGTGGGGCGAGAAAATATGCTTTTAAAATATCTTCAGCAGAATCAAGAAAGGGTGGTGCTTGCTCACAATATTTTGGATTTGTTAATAGGTGAAATATCAGGAATAAAACTTCAAGTTATTTGTAAAAAAAAAAATTACTCAATGAAATATTTTGTTCATGTACAAAATGCTTCTTATATAAATAACCAAATTTGCACTATTTCAACATACTAATTGTTATCTGACGTATGTTCAGTTCTGGGAAATTTGGATTATCCTCGGAAATTCGGTAAAATTCAATAGAGTATTGACTCTGGGTGAAGGCGTACGGAAAGAACATGCGACGATTCACACGGTATAGTGGGAAGTAAGTTGATGGTAAAAGAATATATCAAGGTTTGTTTCTACTAATTAAAATGCTGTTTTCGTTCTTAAAGACTAATTCGAATAAGTCTTTTAAGTTTAGTAATAAAAGATTAGTTTTGTTTTCTGATTCATCAATTGTTATTTTTCCTTCGTTTTCAGTAAAACTTTTCCAGAATTTTTTTAAAAAGATGTTCAGTTCCGGGGTTCTACTGTATTACAAAAAAGCATGTCAATTCATAGCAACAATTGTTGTAGAATTTTAATGTGAAAAGTAAAACTAAAAGACCAAAATATTTGCTCAGTTTGTTTATTTCAAGCGAGAACCGGTTTCGAAAACTATTGGAGAAAAAAAGTCATGATATATGTAATTTCTACTTCCAAAAATATTGGATTTTCATTTGTGTGATTTCTCAACTTTGATTTTCTATTAGCATGTTAAATTTTAAAATTTGAAATCATCTTAAAATTTGCATTTTCTTGTTAAACGCATAAATTATAAATTTATATACTAAAATAAGAAATGAACTAACATCCTGCAAACAGTTTAATAGCGTAAGTGTTTTATTTGTAAAAGATGCATCTGTTTGAGTATTCAATCGTTTGATAAATGCAAATAATTGTCATATTTATCAAATGCTATTTTCTCTCTCAGAGATATTAGTGAAACTTTGTCCACAGTTTCTGACAGTTTTATTCATTGCTTGGAAAGAAGTGTCTTTCCAGTAAACTATGATTGAAACAAACAAATGGTAATTAAAATTTTTTAAGTAGATTTTTCCACCTTACATGGTTTCCAGAGATTCAACACGCCCCAAAACATTATGGGTGGTAGAATTTGTCAATGTAATGACAATCACAATAGAACATGTGATCTTTGGAGGCAGCTAAGAATCGGAAACCAGAGACAATCTTGTTTATTCATCGTCTTAGAGATTTATTGGAGAGCATTATATCTACTGCTCAATCTGGATAGGTTTATGCATGCAGGTAAAACTTATCTAATGGTCACTATCAACGTATTACACTATTGTTTGGCGTGGGTACGCCCATAGACATAATGTTAAAATAACCCCTGAGTGGCTAATTATCTTGGAGGGTGAAGGGTGGGCTCTCAGAGTTTTCTCTAAGGAAGGGATGGTGCACCTGATAGAACTTAGTGTCTGGTGCTCATGTACGCTGCAGTGGACAATGACCATAGTGCTCCGGTGCGACACACAAGAGTCTTTATATGGAAATAAATGGAGCTTAAAGTGATCAGGTCATCTTGGAGGACGCAGGATCAGAGATCACATTACGAGTCCATCGGCTTGCATACATTATATATTTAAATAATAGTACGAACTGAAATGCTCTATAGGGGCGTCCCGTCATATTACAACTTATCATACGGACGCGGTCTGCTGCCACGCAGTATCCTGGACCAATTCCTGCAAAACCTCTTCCAAAAGGTATAATATTTGCTCTTATCAGACGTCTTGTCAGTAAGTAGGTTTCAATCAGTTAATCGAGGATGATCCCAACCCGCTTTTTTACGGAGAACCACTGTTAGTATGCATGTGGGCATGTACCATCCAGGGTGTTGGTCAGTCACAAAGTTGCTTTGTAAATTTGTTATGCTATTATATAGCCTTTCTTCATACTCGCAGGCGACGTCATTAGATCTGTAACCATTTGCAAAATCTCTCACACATCGGTCTGTCCGTGATCCTCAGGTACCACATCTGACCTGAAAAGAGCCCGTCTCAATCTGTTGTCGATGAGAACGTTCTGTGATTTAGTTGATTGCGCATCAGATATCTCCTCCCACGACACATTCTTTGATTTCTCCTCCGTTATCAGTGCCTGTGCCATACATCAGACATATCGTCTATATCGATGTTTGTAAGTGTTATTCCATCTCCAACATTTAAAATACTAATCTTCGGGCAATCCTTAGTTTTAAAGCCGGAGCACCTGCATATTGCATATACTGAATTCAGGATGGTTGCGAAGTCATGTTCGTCGTTGATTAGTGCTGAATTCAAAGTGTTCTGTCTCTCTAGAAGCGCACCAAATAAGTGGATTGTATTTGATTTCCGACTTTTTTTGGCTGCTTTGGTCGTTCAAGAAAATTACCAGATTCGGTGTGATCTAACCTTCCTAGCACGTGAACCACCAGATTCTGCGACATCTTGTATATCATCTTGTATCAAGAATATTTTAATCGCTTCCACGCGCACACATAAATCGCGAATTCGGCGTCCCTTTGGCGCCAGACTTTTCCCTAAAACACTCACGTAATTTACTAAAAATAGCCAATATTTCCTTCACTTTGATCACGTGTCTATATGTAATCCTTTATCTGAGAAAATGCAGGGATTTTCTGCTCTCTTTTTGGCTTGAACTTTGATACGAGATGTACGCATATTCCGTCACTCTCCCATAATAAATAAAAATTGGTTAATAACTCGGCCTTTCTTTAATTAACGACTGCAACAAAGAAATCATTATATATATGTGATATTTTAATTTTTTAACTTTCCTAAATAATCTTAACAATACCTCATTTTAAATACTTCTACTTTCATCATAATTAACACACTACAACTTTCTTTTCAAGTCACGAGTTTCTAAAAGGGAAATTCCCTCTTCTGGGTACTTAAGCGTTCTGCGCATTCATTTCTGCCCTTTTTCACGCCAGCATGTAAACTTTCAACAAAAACGCTCCGCTCGGGCGTAAACTTCTAAATTCTGGTCATGGAGCTACATAAAAATGAAATACTTTACCTATGAAGAAATAACGCCTGATGCCTGAATAAAAGAAGATTTAAACAAATATCGTCTCTTCCTTAATGACAATGGACTGCCTTTCACCTTTTTAAAGCCTGATCTTATATATATGTACACAACTGGGAAGCAAGACTCTGCTTACTTTTACGGCAGGTTCTCGTCCCCATATTTGAGGTGCCCTCTTAAGTGGTAATACAACTGATATATAAATATAGATTGACCTATCATGTAAGAATTATCATTATTTTAACGCTTCGTCCAAAAAAGGAGATTTTAAGGGGACAGTGAATTTTGAAATTAGCAAAAAATGACGAAATTATGAAATTTCCTTTTTAATGTTTCATCTCCAAAATATATGCGATTAATATAGCATTATAACATGTATTAAGATAAAAAATGAATATTTAATGGGTTCAGAGGAGTAACTACATTTTAATGACTTTTTCTAAAAATTATGTTTTTTCAGAATTATTGGCTTTAAAAATGTCCCGGGTGTCAAACTTTTTGAACAAATTACATAAAATTTATAATGAACATTCCTGTTATACATTAAAATAAAACTGCGTATGCATCATAGTGCAGGTGGAACGCACCGGAATACCGTTCTGGCACTGTTTTCTTTACCCGAAATATATAATAATAAAAAAAATGTGAAAATGCCCTTAAAACAACGCGATTTCCGTCACCCAGGTTAGAACATTCCGGCTCTGCTTTTAGAGCGTCCCGGCAATGCTTATTTTGCGGCTACTACACTGGAATGCAATTTATGTTTCAAGATCTTTTAGATAGCGGCACGGCCGGATTAAGCCCTCTAGGGGCCAGGGGTGGAGCCAGTGGAGTGCCCCGGGGGAGACAGGGGCCCCTATTCCCAGATAGCATGTAAGTTTGGAGCAAGTTTGATTTTGACTTGATATTGCCTTGTCATAGCAAATTTGGCGAGTCAAACTTGAAGCGAACTTGTGGCAAGTTCACCGTGACAACTAGCGCCACCCTCTCTTGCAAAACCCATTTTCTACAATTTCGCCGTGACAAATAGCGCCACCTCGCTTGCATTGCAAGCTTGCAGCAAATTTGCAAAACAAGCGTGATGCAAAGATAGCAGAAAGAGGTAATTATCTTTGTCTCTGTTTTAAAAAAACATCCGATTTTGAATAGCATATCCTAGATCGTCCTTCTTTTTATTAATTCAATAAATCAATGATAATTTGTAAAAGAACTAACTTTTTTATAAAAAAAATTGAAACATTTTCCGTCTTTTTACTAAATATAGTATTCGCACTTTAAAGAAAACTATATCTCCTTTTTCTGAATGTTGAAATTTTAGCGTTTATAAACAAAATTAAACCGAAAAAACAGTCAATGTTTGTTGAAAAATAAACTTATACATTTTGTCCCATTTTAAAGTAATTACTTTTGAACTCTAACTTCATAATTTATTCTACTAACAAAACGTAGTTATTAGCGAAAATCGCTCTCTCTTTGACTTCAAATTATATTCGTAACTCAAAAAATTAACGAAATCAAGAAAATAGTTTAAAATAAATCGTGTGCGAATCGAATCGAACGGTGTATTAGCGAAATCTATCTTCTCTTATCCGAGTTTAACTGGCCGAATGGTTAGAGCGCCCGCTTCCCGAAGGCTAGGTCGCGAGTTTTGTCCTGGGTTTGTTCGTACTCTGTTTTTTGCTATAGTTTGCAATGCAAGCTTGCTGCAAGTTTGTTCCTATGGTGACTTCGAGGCTTGCGTTAACTTGCTGCGAGCTTGTTTCACACTTTCACACTTGTCGTGACAAATTTGCAGAAAGCTTGCAGATTTGCAGTGCAAGTCTGCTGCAAACTAAAATTGCTATCTGAGTTGGAGCAAATGTTTGTACCCCGTTCACGCAACTGGCTTTCAACTAGACGATAAATAAAGATCTGGCAGAAATTTGAGGGGGTTATCATCACATCCTCCCCTTGTACAGTAGGTCGTGTCCTCCCTTCGAGGGACTCTAACGCCACTAATGGTGGGGGAGGAAATGCATGTTCCCATTCACCAACTTCCTAAACCTTATATTTTTGTATTGATTTTAATTTAATCTCTCTTTCAGCAATTTTAAATAGCCAACTTTGACAAAGTGAAATAGCAAAACAGTTGAGGGTTCATTTTCAAAAGAGTTGATTTCACATAAGTTGGTTAAGAAAAACGCACTTAAAATTTAATTTTTTTTGCCAACAACAATAATTAAACTATGTTTAGTGTACTAAAATGCATTTTTAATATTCTTTACCGTTAGTAAACCGAATAAAAGACATTAAAATACTTCCAAATGAACAAATTGATCACAGCCATACTGCAAAGGAATAAAATAAATTCGTTCCGTAAAAAAGCACCGTTTATAGCTTTCGTTAAAATTTTTAAAATGAAAACGTTCATTTCAATTTCCTGTACAAACATTCAGCTACATTTCGCAAATCAATCGAACATAAAATGCATGAAATTTAAATCAGTTTACATAATAAAATCGGATTAGTTTATTGTCATTTCATTAAAAAGAGTACGTCCTGCAAAAGATCTATATTTTCATGCTCAACAAAGCACAACCTTCATTCATAGCATTATTTTGCTATGCTTTACCTTCAGCACAACAAACATTCATATCATTATTTTGCTTACCAATCAAAAATAAGAATCGTAAAATTTAATTTTGTGTTTATATGATCAATTTATATCAGGTTATTATCATTTTATTAAATGAGAACACGCCTGCATAAGGCCTAGCTTCTTCAAGCAACTGCTAATCCCGAGAACACCATAAGCAAGCATTAGAAAAATGTATCCCATTTTTAGGGATGACGAATATTTGACGAACTGTTATTTTCTACGTAATATCAAAAAATCACAAATACCAGTGATACTACAGGCAAAAAGGTGTGATTCAGTCATTTTTAATTAAATGTGCATAAAGTGTTTTTTTTATTTTAATTTCATATCTTTTAATATACTTTTGTAAGGTTTTAGTTCTATATACTGTCAACAGATGGCATCATCAAATGCTAATCTAAAAGCTCTCACAAATGTATGTACTACCCTTCCCACACAGGGGGGGCATCAACTCACCCACTCAGGTCGAGGAGAAGCAGCGTCTTCACCGTGCAGATCCATGGCCCACGGGATTGGCTCTTTGGTCATGGTAGATCACCTTACACCACCTCCCTATTATTTTATCACAATTCGCAGTTTCCTCGTTTCCTGTTCCTCCTGATCGCAATTTTCCCCGATCGCGGTTCAATAAGTCTTTCTGTGAATCATCCTTCTTGTTGTGATATGCGTTTTTGAATGATTACGGAGCTTTTGTAATTCGAAGAGGGAAACGAATAAGTGTTCCAGCTTCCAGCCCATAGGAGCAAAGGAGAGTTATTTTCTTCATTCCTCCCGGTGTGACTTCAGCAGACCACACAGATAGACTTATTGTGGTTGATCGTTTTCTGAAACGCATGGCTATTTTTATTTATTTTTTTACTTAAAAGAACAGTCGGAAATTGGATTGGACAATAGCATCGTATAAAAAATTAATTGATTACTTTTGCAAACTTTATTGGTATATTAATCTGAGAATGATCGATTTTAAATCAGATTTTTATAGGCATTATAAATGTAATCCTTTTTTTTAGTTTTATTAAATCAATATTCTGAAAATTATGTTATCTTGCAACTTGTAGCGGCTTTGAAATGTATTTCAGCCTCATTCTTTCATTCGTTATCTCCTCTTAATTGCCAATTTGATACACTGATGCATGGGTTGATTAATTATTTCTATGAAACAGACGATTGGAAAAAGTAACATTTGCCGATATTTTTTCTTTTATCACACGAACTAAAAAGATGAGAATATTTTATGATAATTTTCAGAAAATTTACCGTTATTTTATTAACTTTTAAATCTGTGATATATTTTTAATTATGAATGTTTTATTTCATTTGAATGCAACTATGTTAACAACTCCTTTAAGAATATTTTGAGCATTTTATTAACTATCAAATAAATATTTCTTTGGAAATGTATCATAATAAAAACTGAAAGTCAAATACAAATTCTGACTACCATTTATGCTCTGAAAATACATTTTGGATCATTGCGATATCCGCATGTTATTCATTCATTATTAGTGAATGAATGACAACAATCAGGTGTCGTTCACCAATAATGAATGAAAACATTCATTATTGGTGAATCATAGATACATTTTCCATTTACTCATCTTATAAATTTTCGTTATAGATCTGGGGAGATACATTTTCGTTTAAATTCTGTCACTCTTAAAGATTCTTTTATTTATTTTCATAATTTGAATGAAATTCCGTCATCAAATATATAATAAAAAATGCATTACTTTAATACATACTTTTTATATAAAATATCAAATTTCTAAGGTAACGGAGTTCCACTCGATTCGAATGTACTTTACCATACAATTTTGAATAGTTATTTTAATAAAATTAATTTTAACATGATAAGGTTTATAGGTTAGCATACCTATATATATATAAGAGCATTTTTTTTAGTATTATGTTCGTTTTTGTCTACTATATGCACGCCCAGACCGTTTAATATACTGTGTGCAATGGCCTGGCGTGCAACTATAATTTTTTTATGTAACTTGTAAAAATGTGCTTATCATTTGCAGAATAATAAATATCATTATTTAAAGCTCTTTTTAACTTCATTGAAAGGGTAGCTTTTCTGCCATAGAAATAGCTATCAGTATCGAAAATCATAGAAAATTTAGAGACCAGAAAAGGCGGAAAGTCTGTAGCTATTGTTTTTAAAATAAACGACCTGATAATTTAGCCTATTTATAATCATTTGAAAATAATTTCAAAAGATTTTTTTTTGAAAAATATCACAAATTCACAACGAATTCTGAAAACTATCTATGAGCGACAGATTCCGAGTTATTGAAAGAAATACTGAATGTCAACTTGAACAATGCTGAATTATGTCTTTGAGAATTTCGCGGCAGTTAAAGCACCGAGACTGCACAATAGATGCGAATGTCGACTTGGTAATAACTCAAAATATTCCCGTTAAGATAGACTTTAAGATAAGAATTTAACACTTTTCGTTCAAAAATTGAACATAAGCAATTCAAGAGCATAAAATTAACTAAAATATGGGTATTAAATTTTTAAAAAAGACAAAAGAAGTGAAGAGTAATTATATTTTAAATTTCATTCGTTTCCAGCTAAATTTAAATTTAATCTTTATTAGGCTAGCAATTTGGGCTCAGTAATTAAGTATTAAAACAGCCGATTTAATTAAGAATAATTTTTATTGGATGTAGTTTTTTTATATCATGATTTAAATTTTAAAAAATGTTATAGTTGAGATTTAGAGTCTAAAAGCAGTGAAAGTTTTTTGGCTTTTTTCTTCTTATTATTAATATTAAAAAGAGTTTGACGAAGGAAGCTTTTCAGCTTTTAAAATGTAGATTCATGGGTTCAAGTTAATGTTAACATATTCTTTTTCCTGTGTGGCAATAAATCAGATTTAGGGATTAATGAAGCTTCCACTTTAATTACTCATCTCAAAACTGAAACCTGAATTGTGATCTTACATATCTCCATGGCCAAGGCCGCAGTTTTTTCTCTTCATATTAATTTTTTATTTACATATATTAAGCCCAAGAGTATCTGACAATCAAGAAGCATATTCTTAAAATAATTTCAGATTGAAAAATTGATTGATTTAAAATTTGCAAATTGACAAAAAATATAGCAAACTGTATTACATTTGTAGTGAATACAAATACTTGTAACCTATGGGCCGATCCTGATCTAGTGCGACGTAATCTGAAACTAATCTTAATCGTAATCGAAACTGATTCGTTCGATTACTTCAACTTCTTCTCTTATGATGAGAATCGTCGACAAGGGATCAGGCGCGGTTCATAGGGTGAAAATGTTGTTGTATTTGAATGTTGGAAAATAAATTTATTTTTGTAATAAGGAATTGATATAATTGGAGCCAGCTACTACCAATGCACATATCCAATTCCTAC
>BGPR01015914.1:0-28261 GCA_013235015.1 Araneus ventricosus
GAAATGGAACGCACCTGCTAGATTACATCAACTGCCAGCTGCTCTTTTTATTTTTTTTCAGTTACTGCACGCAAGAAAATAATATGATTTAGACTTAAGCCTTACTGTTGACTACATATATTATGTCACGAATTTTAGGGCCCAGTCCAGTTGAAAATTATTTCATCGGAATTAAATAATTAAATGAACTGAAGGGTTCGCAATCCCTTTTCATACCTGATTATACCATTTTTTATTCCTCACAAATTGGTATAAACAAAATAAATAAAGAAATGAATTGAAACAAAAAACAAAGGATATATCCAGAGTATCCACTTTAACCCTCTGAGAACTTCGATTCCAAAAATACTAGTCTCCTGTTCATTCCCCTCTTACCAGTAGCTGAGTTAGTCACAAGAAATAATTTAAGAATTAAAATTCCTGCATCCGACATTCTAATTTCGTTATCATTTCAATTTTTTAGGAAATAGGGTAGACTGGGGCTAGTTGGGCCATTTTTGTCTTCTAAGAAGTTTTAAAAAAGGAATTCTAAATTTTAAAGAATATTAAGCTGACACTATTAGTGAACCTTCAGAAATAATTCCCCATAGTAAAATTTTTAGACATTAACTATCAGTGTTAATTTAAAACCTCAAACTGACACCAAGTCGCTTGGGCAAACCTGCCCCGACTGCGGGGTAAGTTGAGCCATTAACAACATCAAGCGACTATCACAAAACATTCTTCTATATTATTATATTTTATTAATTTAAGTAACGTAGTTGAGTTATTATCCGCATTATGTGTATTATATACAAATTTTGTGCACTTCTATTCGATAGAAACTGAGATTCATCTTTTATGGTCATCGTCAAATAGTACTGTAATTATAATCAAAATTGAGTTAGCATGTTTTTCATAACGAGTATCTTGCACAATAAATGTGGTACAATTTCATCTCACGTATTCAGAGATATTTCTGTAACGCGCATCCTGATGAACCCTGTGTAGCAGCTCGAGCCAACGTGCCCCATGCGAAATGCCCCAACTAGCCCCATATCGCCATTTTTGTTCCTCAGGAGTGAAGGGATTTATTCTGAAAGCATTTCGATGATGCAAACCAGCCCTAAAGTAACAATGGAGAATTATCTTTCTGAATATTATTTGTAGAAATGGAAATTATAATTTATAAGCAATTAAAAAAACGATTATTCATAAGTGAGGAAATTTACTCAGCTTAGCAAAAATTAGAAAATTCTGGCTGGTTCTTTAATGAACGCTACTTCTTCATTGACGCTGATGTGGAAGAAAGAAGACTGGATAATACACACTTGTATGGAATATCAGCGTTTAATACCGAAAAGTATTAAAAATATCGTGACTGGCCCAATATGCCCCTATGGCCAACTAGCCCCAGTATACTCTAAGTAAAACACTTCTTCCTACTTTAAAACAGCCATCAAAATAACATTTTTATCGAGTTTTGATTGGGATTTTCTTCGCAGTTCCTCTCCAGGAAAACGATTCTAATAATAATCATTTTTCGCTGGACTATTATTGGCTTGGAGTCATGTTGCATATCTTTCCGGTCTTCAGCAAGGAACAGATGAGATTTAATATTCCAACAACCATGAAAATTATTTTTACACAATTTAAAGAAGGGTTGGCTTTGTATTCATGAAAAGAATTTATGATAACACGTTGCAATGAATAACGGTAAGTATACACCCTAATTTATTAATCGCTTATTTTAACTTAAACTAAAACCTGAATGAAATTACAGTAGAGTCTCCTTACAACGAAGACTCCCTACAGCGAATTTCTCCCTATAACGAAATTTTTAATCGGAATGTTAAATAACATTCAAAATATTCTCCATATAACGAAGTGGTTGTCTCCCTATCAAGAATTTTTTCAGACCTTTATCTTTTCGATTTTTGTAATTTTTGAAGAAAGTTGCTAACTTCTGCGCACACAAATCGCTCACACGTGCCTGTTTCTGGAACCACTCGCATTGTTCATTCCAGCGATAACACGTAACAATAGAATGCTATGTGAAGGGTAATGCAGTTGTGGGGACCTGGGTTTCTACAGGGGGAGCAACATTTCTGCGGGTCAAGATTCCAAGAATCGGGGTGGAGTAGGGGTGGAAACAGCAAATGGATGTGACAATACGCATTTTATGTTTATCCATACTAGTACATATCATTCTCTAAATTGGTGAATTGTCTTCAATTTTCAGCATTTTATTTATACAATAAAAATTAGTATAATTTTAACAAATTTATAATAAATATTACTTTATTTTTAATTGAAAGTTCTAATTAAATATTTTTGAACTTATCGCACATACTAAAAGGTTTGTTACATTTACTTAAATAATTGCAAAAATCTCCGTATAACGAAATTTTCTCTGTAGCGAATTTTTCAACTGGAACCAAGCGATTTCGTTATAGGGAGATTCCACTGTAAGCATTTAACATATAATTACCTTAAGTTCATTAAGTTAATTAATAAAATATCCTGTATGTACTCTAAACAATCAATATTTTTTCATATAGAAAGGAATAACAGCAATTAACATCTTAATTTGCCAGTCTATTATCTCTACTAATAATAAAGGAGAATATGTGTGTGTGGGTGTCTTGGCGCTCTGCAGGCCAGACCGCTGGACCTAGAGCTACGACATTTGGCACAACCATAATTTGGAGAGTGGGAATGTGCACTTCGGAGCAATTTTTTTGAAACTTTAGTTAGAATTTTAATCAATTAAATATTAAGCGAAGTTTTAGCGCCTTTTCTTAATACCTTTCAAAAATATTACAGCACAAAAATAATTTTTACACCATCTAAAAGTGCAAAACATTACCTTTTCAATAATATCAATTAAGTTGACGTACAATTTTCTTCTCTAATTTTAATGAACTTTTAAAAATATTTTTGCCATCATTTTCAACAATACTTTTCATTGATGCAACGCAATTCAAACCGTTTTCATTGTTTAAACAAACATTTATTTGCGTGTTTCTCTTCCATTGTTAAAGGCTAAAGTAATATCTTAAAGTTTAATTACATGTTTGAATCAGTATATTTTCATCCAGCTAACATGCTGGTGGACGTAAAATGTGCCGCGCCATTTTAAAGTTAAAATCAAATGCTTATTGTGCAAGAGGAATAAGAGAGTGAAGTTGATGCCGGCAACGTGCAATTGTATGCTACATGACACAGACAGTTACTCGACTCTATTACGAATGTTCATTCAGTCAACGAACAGAATAGGTACAAGGCTACTGAAAGAACATTGGTTAAATGTCTATCAGAATTTGAAGTATACAATTACTTTGTTAAATGAACCATTAATATAAATTTATACATAATAGATTCGATTGAAATTATATTCCTGGCGAACACGCTGGTCGCCGAAAGCGGCTAGTCTTAAGGTATCCGACTGGTTTAAAATCGTCATTTTTGATGAAATTATAAAAACAGTTTTATGACTTAATTTTGTAGCCTGTTTAATCAGCTATCTAAAACTGTCTCACTTTTTACGTGAATTACAATTGGAGTTACAGCTGTTTTATTACCGAACTGTGAGCATTATTTTATGTTGCATGAAAACTTTAAATGTGTTTTCCGAGAAATGATATTTTTGAGGAAAACTGCCGACCGTAAGAATGATTTCTCAAAAAGTTATTCAAGTATTGATATGAAATTTTCTGAGATTGTTTTCTGCAATATTCTCGATGTTTCTCTCTAAAAACTAAGGTCAATTTTAAAATCAAGTATTATTTTTAAGTGCTTAAATATAAACGAAAAGTATTTTTTCGAAAAATTACCAGTTTAGTAACTATGTTCAGCTATATCTCAAAACTATTTTGAAGTACAAGAAATATTTTAGAGCATAGCACAGGTAACTGTCATAAAAATGTACTCCTACAAGGATTTGTGTATATTTAGAATATGATTTTGTCTATGTCTGTTAGCGTAAGGCAAATATTTTAGTCATTTTTCTTCAAATTTCTCCGGGTTTTTTTAAAAATATTATTTTGAAAGCCTAATTTTACAATATTTTCATAGTTTTAAAACATATGCAGTTGAAAAATAACATTAAAAAATATACATAAGTTATTTTTCAAAAAAATTTCTCCGAACACAGTCGGATACCGTAAATAAAATTAGAGTTGGTTGCATGCAGATTAAATATTATTTCTTAAAGTTTTATTTCCTTACAAAATTTTCACATGGGAAAAAACTGAAATATGATATGTGAAAAGAAGCCAAGTAAAGGTATAAAAGGCACGTTGTCCAGTTGTAGCAACTTTCGTCTGTAGTTACATTTTGAGTGATGGCGGCAATTTCACCCAGCTCTACACTAAAGATATGCCAAAAGATAAAAGCGACAAGAGCAGACTTGGAAAGAAAAAGCAGGAAATGGATCGCAGACCAGAAAACCAAAGTTCACCAACACAAAAGTAATAGCCTTAATCACAAAAGACGGCAGGGGGCATGCAGAGAAAAAAAGCCATGAATTTCACGGGTTGATGAGCAGGATATGAAAAAACACGTTTTATGACAGGTAGTTGGGAAACTTATAATTACTTTCTTTTATTCTGGTCAAAAAAGAGAGAAAAAAGTAATCTGCATTGACGGCGGGCTTGTTATACGTTCCGCTATCTGGATAGGCATCTGTGATTAAATGAAGTATTTTCTGTGGCATTATGCCGTAAGCGTTGATATTCAATACAAAATAAGTCAAAATGTATCACTCTGACTTCTCGTTAAATATATACGTGGTATACTTATTCGGTATTATAATCAGACCGCATTTAGGTTGAATTTATCAATTAAAGCGAGGCACTAAATTTGAAAAAGAACTTTTAGTTAAGGTATCCGACTAGGTTGAAAGACGATTTTCGAAGATATAAATTCAAAATCTTTTTTATTATCTAAAAATAAAGCCACAACTTTTAAGATTCTGAAATAAGTCTTTGTATTTATTCTTATTCCTTTATTATTTCATTCCTTGATATTTAATGAAAACGATACTCTAAATCTGAAAAGGAACTTTTAGTTAAGGTATCCGACTATGTTGAAAAAACGATTAGCGAAGAAAAATTCAAAATCTTTTTTATTATCTAAAAATAAAGCCACAACTTGACTGATGACTTGACTTTGATTCTGAAAACAGTCTTTGTATTTATTCTTATTCCTTGATTTTTTCAGTCCTTGCCAATAAAGCCACAACTTTTAAGATTCTGAAAACAGCCTTTATATTTATTCTTATTCCTTGATTACTTCATTCCTTGATATTTAATGGAAACGAGACACTAAATTTGAAAAGGAACTTTTAGTTAAGGTATCCGACTAGGTTGAGAAAACGATTTTCGAAGACAAATTCAGAAACTTTATTATCTAAAAATAAAGCCACAACTTTTAAGATTCTAAAAACAGTCTTTGTTTTCATTCTTATTCATTGACTGTTTTATTATTTATTTGAACTAATGTGTTATTATATTTTTTAAATACGGACGGTTTAACGTCTCGCAGAGCTATGGCGAGAATTTAATTGTTGGTGACGTCAGAGCGTTACCGGATCAGTGAGAGACAGACCTGGGCTATTATATTAGTAATTTGAAATGAAAAAACCCTATCAGCTTATTATAAATTAATTTATACATTGCTTTTTCTTTTCCTATTGCGTCTGAACGTCCAAACCCAGTAGTCAATGTGATTGTTCTCCATGGCGGAAAATAATTTTTTAAACAAAGAATTCACTCAACTGATGGCTATTTTTTCTTCTAATAGCATTTTGTGGAGGGTTCAGAGGAAAAGTGAACCAACACAATGAAATTTATTTTTGAGAAAACACACATCAAATTTGATCAGCTGTGTTCAAAATAGCAGTGGACTTCTAATTGTTCTTGCTGCCTAGTGGATACACATTGAAGTATGGACTTGAATCATCATGCCACAGAAAATAAGGCATTTCTACAGTATTATGGCTGTGTGAGTGCAAAATGGGCAAAAAAATGGACTTGGTCCACTTTAACTCTTAGACCTTCATATGTAATTTACTTACTTTTAACGTAGGACTACGTTTCTCCTATTGGGGTCTCAGGAAGGAAAGTGATTCACACGCCAAAACGCCACAAAACTTGATATGGGAGATCCTCTATATCTCGGTAACTACATCTGTTAAAAACTTAACTATCGGCTTATTTTTAAGATAAAGGGTAACAAAAGAAGTTACAAAGAAAAAATTCAAAAATGGAATTGATTGTAGTTCAGCGAGTACTGAGTCGCAAAGTTGGGTAAAAATAAGCAAGAATTCATGACGCGGTCCTCTATATCTCGGTAACTACATATGTGAAAAACATAACTAATGTCTTATTTTAGAGATAAAGGGTAACAACAGAAGTTACAAAAAGAAATTAAAAATCAGAATTGTAGTTCAGCGACCACTGAGTCGAAGATTTCGGTAAAAATACGAAAGCAGTCTCTTTTCCTGCATGTATCATTGTTAGCGTTATCATCGTCCTCCTCGATTTCATCCTCCAAATTCTCGTCATCATTTTTAGATGCTCCATCATGGAACTCATTATTATTATCTAATTATTTATTATGATTAATTATTAAAAAATAATAAATAATAATTAATGCTATCATTAATAAATAATTATATTAATAATTAATGATATCAAATACGCATGAATTGGTGACGCGATCCTCTATATCTCGGTAACTACATATGTTAAAAACATAATTAATGTCTTATATTAGAGATAAAGGATAACAACAGAAGTTACACAAAGAAAATTGAAAATCGGAATTGTAGTTCAGCGACTACTGAGTCGAAAAGTTGGGGGAAAATGCGCCTGAATTGGTGACGCGCCCCTCTATATGTCCGAAACTACATATGTTGGAAACTTAACTAATATCTTAGTTTAGACGTAAAGGGTAACAACAGAAGTTACAAAAATAATTGAAAATTAGAAATGTAGTTCAGCGACTATTGAGTCGCAAAGTTGGGCAAAGATATTCATGAATTGGTGATGCGATCCTTTATATCTCGGTAACTACATATGTTAAAAAAACATAACTAATGTCTTATTTTAGATATGCAGGGTAACAACAGAAGTTACAAAAAAAATTAAACTTAAAAACTTAGGAGAAACAAAAGAGTCACACGAGTAAAGTAGTCCTACGCCTTTAACATCAGCGGCTGTTTGAAAAGCCTCCCGCCATTATTGTTATTAATCTTAAATTTACGTAGTGTAATTATTATTGTTGCATTTCGTGGAAAGTAGACTAAAACGTTTGTAATTGGTTAGATTTAAGTAACTTTCTTCCTTGTCATATAAATTTTAAAATATAATGTAAGCAATTATTTGAAATCTTTTCCTCGTGTAAATATATTTTAAGTAAATATAGTCATTACGGTAGCATTTGAATTATTGTTGTTGGGTTCAAAGGAAAAGAGAGTAAAACATATTTTTGAATTTATGACATCTTTCCTTCAGTTACTTATTGTTTTGAAGCAAAAAGCGTTCAGTGACTTGTCGACTGTTTTGCTCTGTCACAAGTGCCTGGCACTTAGTTTATACAATTTTACCACAGCACGATTATAATTTAACCATTATTATTGTATTTAATGAAAGCGGGGGAAAAGTATTGATTCGAGAAAATGACACTTTTTCTGACCCATTTTCTACAATGAAAAATGGGATCTATAATTAAATATCCTGTTCGAATTTGACATTTCTCAAAAGGATTTATATATATTTTTATAATCCTCTGCCATTTTTCTAAGGAATTTATATATATATATATATCAAAACAAACAAGAAACAAAAGACAAAAATTCAAAAACATACAAGACACAATGGCAAAAAATAGACCAAAATTATAATAAATTGAAAAATATCATGGCGAGCCGCTCGTCAGGAAGAGAAGCTCGCCTATGATATTGATAAGTGCCTTTTTCTGCTAACGACATACGAAACCCGTTAAAATATGTCGCCATCCCTTCAAAAAGCATAAGACAATTAAAAATGAAAAAAATCTGGAATAAAAGATAAATACAATGAAGATGACTTTAAAAAATCGAAAGCAAAAAATCCTAATACAAAAGACCCAAATAAAATAATATTGTAGTATTCACAAAAAATAATAAAAAATTAAAATATTATTTAATATATATGATATTTTAATTTTGAACTTTCTTAAATCACTTTTAACGACACCTCATTTTAATTACTTCTACTTCCATCGTAATAAACGCACTACGACTTTCTTTTGGAGTCTTGATTCTTTTGCGGGGAAATTCCCTTCTCTGGGTACTTAAAATTTCTGAACATTCCTATCTGCCCTTTTTGAATCAAGCATGTAAGCTGACAACAACAACGCGCCTTCAGGGGTAACCTTTTGAATACTGGTCATGGAGCTAAGTAAAAACTGAATCCTATACCCATGAAGAAATAACCTAATATCCTCAATGACTGAATAAAAGAAGATTAAGCCAAATATTGTCTCTTCCATGACCAAAATGAACTACACCTCACCTTCATTGAAGCATGATATTCTATATATAACTTTTTAAAAATAATCTTAATTCCAATAAAATTCCCAATTCTCATTATTTACCTTCATTCCACAGCGTTCTATGTAAAAAAAATATTGCTGTATCTGCCTTTGATCTATTGTATTTTACAGTTAATCTCATTTTAGTTAATTGTCTATTTTTTATGTACTGATACTCTTAAAAAAGTTCCTTAGACTCTTCACGGACTGCAAAAGGTTTCTAAGACTTTTCACTTCTCACTTCTTGTAAAATGTTTACCGAAACTCGTGACGTTCACCATTAACCAGTGGCGGCTCGTGGGTTAATTAAATGGAGGTTCACAAAACAAATTTCTAAAATTAGATCTGTAGATATGACGTAACTTAGAAGTTAAAATACATTTGTGTTTTCACAAGTTAAAGGAAAACAATGCAACTAAAAAAATAACAAGGTCTCATAGGTAAAAAAAATGTAACATTTTATTTCTTACAATGGAATGTAATAAAACCATAATATTGCTTACAATATATCTTTGAACTTTTATTACAAAATAGTCAAGTACAATTTTAGTAAATTAAATCAACTCGTCTGCCTTTTTTTGAGGCAAACAAATCAATAACGTTTTCATTGAATTTAGGTATGTCATTGATCGTTCTTTTTTCAATTGAGAGCAGAGCCAGAGCGCTTAATCTGTCCTTGCTCATAGTGCTTCTTAAAAATGTTTTAACTCGTTTTAGAGTTGAGAAGCATCTCTCAGCTTCAGCAGTGGTCATTGGAATGGTAACAATAATTAGCAATAGTTTGTAGGTCTCAGAAAATGTAGTTTGCAAATTGTTTTCTATAATAAATTGTAGAAGACTAATAGCACCATTTATATTTCTGAAATCTGATCTTCTGTAAATTACTCCTAGTTCAGTTTTCAGACGATCCTTCTGTAACATGGAATAAACATCAGTTGTTTGGTCAAGAATCTGAGTTGGAAACTTTTTCTTGTACTCCTGGAATTTTGGAGCTTCGAGGAGAGAAACAGCAGAGTAGTGAGAATTAAAACAAAATCTCTCTTTTACTTGATTCGTGATAACATCACATCTCTCTCTAGCTGCTACAGTTCTATTTACATGAATATTTTCTCTCTTTCTTTTTCTTGAAGTTTCATATGACTGCTGGAAAACGTTTACTTGCTTTCTAATGAGTGCTGCATCAATTCGTGTTTTCTGAAGCTGGTTGTATAACACATCGACATGTGGCATAATATTGTGAAACACTGTAAGCCAAAACACAAATTTCGAGTCTTCTAACATACGGCGAATAGCCCCTGCTTCATTTATTGCAACAGCTTGTTTGGATGTTGTCTCTATTTTTCCCATGCATTCAATCAACTGTTCCCTATATTCATACACTATATTGATGGTTCGACTCTTAAAATTCCATCTAGTAGCTGAACCATGAGGTATCCTTTTCCTAACAGTTTCATCTAGAATAAATCTCCACAGAGAATTGCTATTGAAAAAGTTAGTAATATCACTCAGGTTGAAAAAAAATACTCGAACTTGCTGATTCTGACTGGTTGCTTGTCCAGCAATCAAATTCAGCTGATGTGCGTAGCAATGCGCATATTGTGCATTCTCGTACGCATATTGAATAAAAGCTTGAACACCAGCGTGTTGACCACTCATCACGTTTGTACCGTCGTAGTTCTGCGATATTAATTTCTCGGGTTTGGCTACTACTTTTCCCCAACTTGCTTGGATACATTCAGCTATAGATTTTGCATCATGCCCAGGTGGATTCGTGAATCCCCAGAATCTCTCAACCGGTTGTCCGTTACTTAAAACGTATCGAAAAACAACAACCAATTGGGAAATTGATGACACATCAGTAGTTTTACTGAAACAAAACTTGCTTTTGAGATCTCATTTTTTATGTGGTTCTGACAAACAGTGAGCATGCAGTCTAATAAATTATTTTGAATGTCTTTTGACGCTCTTTTAAAAACAGTGGCACTAGTGAGATGGTCTTTAAGAGACGTATCAAGTTCTGCTGAGAAGTTGATAAGTCCTCTGAAAACTCCCGTATTTAACGAATCCTCGCGTTCATCATGTCCTCAAAGTGCAAGCTCAAATGCACCGCAAAACAGAATGTAATCAATGATTTTTGTTAGAACATAACGATTTTTGGTAACTTTCTCATTATGTCTTTTAACATTTGAACGAAATGCAATATCGAATTGCTGGCGAATATCCACCTTTCCTAGCAAATTAAATTCTAAGATCGAGTTTAAATGTGATTGTGACCATTCTTGCTTTTTTTTATTTTCTGAGTTAGATGTGATAAATAAGCAACACCGTAACTCACCCAACTTGAATCACCATTCTGTTTTGCAAACAGGACGCATGGAAAACAAAATACGTCTGTTAGTTGATTCGCATTCACAAATCCATGAACATTTCTCATATAAATCGGGTTTGAATTCCCTTTTGAAATCTCTAGTATTACATTTCGTCACCTGGATAAGGTTTAGCAAAGGTGTTGGCCTGAGTAATTTCAATTCAATTTTTCTTTCCAAACGCAATGTTGAAAAATGCAATTGCTTTAGTTCCGAAACACTGATTTTACGCAGTACCATTTTAACTGTTTACACTAGTTCGTAAAAAATATATATCGCAAAATAATAACAATAATAAAAAACGAATTAACTAGCCGAATATAGCAAAACCGAGGGAGAATTCGAACGAGAAAACTGCTAAGAATACGAACTTCGGCGAGCTCCCGCACACTGAAGATGTGCGAATGGAATGGTATCGGCCGTGCCTTTCTCCTCCCGCTCCTCTGTCTCTGTAAGTTGGTTTTCAAGGGCATTTCTTCGATCGCACGTGCGATCGAGGAAAACACCAAGTGCGCTGTGCTATAGTAACCTACAATGCAGTACGTTAGCCACGTATTGGCGTATTTAAAATGGAGGAAACGAATCCTGGAAATTGACAAAAATCTGGAAGTATATTTAACCCTCTGAGCGTTTCACACGTATTTCTACGTCGACCTTGGACTATCCCATAAGCGGATAACACGCATTTCAACGTGTGGTCAGAGATACGCCGAAAGCGGTCAGCCCGGAAATATACGTCTCTTGTGAACTGTCTCTAAAGCGAGATGAACGTATTTTTTCCGAATTTCTTCCCCCTTCCGTGGTTTGACATTTTGATTGATTAGCTGGGTAGGGTAGCGGTCGACACAATGAGTGCTGATAAGAATGTACTTACTGCAAATTAGAGATACCACAGGATCCAAGACCCCTATAGCTTGGGGCATTTTAACGCTATCTGCATTGAGGTCTTCTTTCAGAAAGAAGGTCAGTTTTGGATTTTTTTTCTAGTTATGTGTGTCCGAATTTGGATTCTGTATAAGTCCGGTTTAATATTTGTCAGCCTGGATTGAAATTGTATTATGTTTCAAGTGTTTTCCCTGTAATACACTTATGTTATATAAGATTTTATTTCAATGCATCAATGTTTTAATCGAATTGTTAAGTAAAATAGATTTTGTTGCCCAATCTCTTTCAATACCCCATTCAAGCATAGAAAAATTTGAGAAGCCTGGGGTGATAAGAAAAGAGGGGGTTGTTTATTTCCTTATATAACATTGAATTGAAAAAAAAATAACCAAGGTTTAGGTGTGATTTTTTAAAACTATAGCAGTTTTTTTTCTAGATGAGTTTTCTATATTACACTACTTAGAATTTCTTTTAAATTCATCAAAATGAAATAAATTCCGAAAAAAAACAATTATTTTTTCAAATAATTATTATTCAATTTATTTTTTGCTCACTCTGAACAAACATTGAAACAAATGTTAAAGAAAAGGGATGAAAATTTTATTTTTTATGTTTTAAAATATTGTATTTTTGTTAGAGAAAATTTTGGTTTACATGGAAACGTAAAAAATAATATCAACTAAATTTAACGTTTCAGTGATCTTAACAGACTTTTAGTTATCTTATTAAGAGTCTGATAACATCTGCAGTTTAAGTTTATTTCAATAGTCAGTGAAAATGTTTATTTCTTTTTTAAAATGTAAGAACACAAAACCATTTCTAAGAAAATATCAATGCTTACTTCAATGATACTGTATTTATGCACTAGTTCCTTGAGCGTTATAGTTTTGCTGATATGCATTCTTCATTAAGTGATCAAATCTAAATGCCTGAATTACATTGCTTTTGGTAGCTCTTATGCCAATTGCGAGCTGAATTTTAATAGATGCTATGAGACAAGAATCCACTAATATGTGTTACAAACCTATAATGCATCCCGACACGTTATTAACGAGTTTGAAGACAGTACTTTTAATAATAATAGTAGTCTCAGGCATTGAATTATTTCCAAACTCCACCGTCACATGCTAGACAGTGTGTTTTATCACATTATCTTGTGTGTGTGCTGTGATTTGTAAAGTATAATTTTTTTAAATAAAATTCTGATTTATATACAGGTTTTTATTTTCATTCTGAACTTTAATGGATAATAATGAGACTCTTATTTATTTTCCAAGCTGTATGATATATTTGAATTAGATCTATAATTTTATTTTTTAAGAAAAACAGTAAAGTGTCAGTTTTATGTTAGTTAAATTTCCTTTATATTTGGTATGAAAAGGCCCAAAAATGTTTTTGAATATCACACCGATAACGTCCAAGACATTTATAAATTATGAAAAGGCACCTGATTAATTTCGAATAGGTGTTAAATTTTTCTCCTTATTCTTTGATTTTGCGAAGTTTGTAAAAAATTGTCTGTAGAAAAAAAAATTCAATAATATTTTACTTCGTAGCTAGCGCATTTTCGTAAAATTGATAGGAAAAAAAAGTTCGATCTTTTTTACATTCTAGTAAACGAAGTATACAAAGAGAAAGAATTATAATCGTTGATCGTAAATTTTTCAACACGAGATTTTGACGAATCTCCAGTTTTTAGACCTCCCCGAGTCCGAAAAACACAATTTTGGAATTATGTTTGTGAACACAATAACTCAACAACGGTTAGAGTTAGAAAGAAGGAATCTTTTACATGGACTTAATACAAAATTAGTATATTTCAATCAATTTTTGGATAAAGTCCGTCCAAGGAAAATTTGTATGTTAGGGTTCATATCAACACGATAATTTCAGAACTTAAACACCTAGATAGATAAAATTTGGTACACAGTTTTAAAAATTAGGAATGTAGGTCCATATTAATTTTTTTACGAAATCCCTCGACGCGTTAACTGTCTGTTGGTTTCTGTAATCGCATGCTTGTGAACACGATAATTCCTAAACGCAACGACTTAGATAAATGAAATTTGGTATGTGGTCTTTTAACCCTAATTGTCCAATTTTCGTTTCAATCGGGTAAAAAAAAACTTTAATGCCCCTGAAACTCAATATGCCATTACATTTCGATAAAAAAAAACTGTAAATAAAGAATTAAAGGGGCCGTTCAAATATTACGTAAGCATTTTTTTGGTATTTTTTGACTCCCTCCCCCCCCTTGTCAGCAAAAATAAGCAAATCGCAAACCCCCCTCTTATAATTACGTAAGCAAACTGCACCTCCCCGTTCTTTTTTTTTACAAAACGTATAACAATAATAATCTAATTTTAAAAATTTTAGGATTTAATTCAAATAAAACCAGCGGGAGTGACCTCTCCTAAACTTTCTCGTATACTTCTCAAACATTTGTCATTTCCCTTCCCCCTGCGTGGATAAAAAAATCGAACCTACTGTAACCCAGAATTCAATGACTATCAGAAGGTTTTTCATTGTAGATTATAGTGATAGTAAAATATTTAGGTGAAAAATCATATTGAAAGAGATGCGTATGTATTAAAAGTTAGCAATATTTATTTTCTATCAAACTGTAGCTAATGCACAAGCTCCGTGTGCAGAGGAGAAAACAGGAGAAGACCTCGCTCGTTAGCTTGCGCATGCGCAGAGATTGCTTCCAGTACGCAAGTAAAACAGGGGAAAAGTGATGTAATCCTTCCGCGTGCACAGAGATTGCTACCAGTACGCATGCGTATGGAGAATCGGATTAGAAAAATTAATTATGCAATTTGAACGCCTTTTTCGTTACCGATTCAAACGAAATTTGGGCACAGACCTATAATTAATATTAGCAAATGTCATACCAATTTTTATTTATCTAAGCCAAAGGTTTTAGGAGATGTAATTTTTTACAAGTACGCGATTATACAGACCGACAGACAGTCAACCCTTTGACGGATTTGGCCCAAAATTTTATACGGACCTACATTCATGATGATAAAACTGTGTACCAAATTTTATTCATCTAGCTATTCAAGTTTTTCAGTTATAGTGTTCACATGACCGCGGACAGACAGACTTCCCGTGGACGGATTTTGTCCAAAATTTGACAGAAACCTAAAACTTATGTTTAAAGACCACATACTAAATTTCATCCCTGTAGCTCTAATAGTTTTCGAGTTACCGTGTTCACAGACAGACATAATTCCAAAATTGTGTTTTTCGGACTCAGGAAGATCTAAAACGTGGAGATTCGTCAAAATCTCGAGTTCGAATTTTTTGACGATTACAATTTTCTCTTTGTATACTTCGTGTACGAGAAAGTAAAAACTCTAACTCGGCTTAAAATAAAAAAAAAAAAAATGTAAGTTTAATTTCCTTACAATTTCAAGTTTAAGCTTACAAAAATCAATTTTCTTTTGCCAAATTTATCTTTTTTTTTTCAAATTTAATTTTTTTAAATTAAATTATTTGTGCAAGTTACAAGAGATTTTCGGAAATAAAGTGATTTTAATATCTTACGTAAGCATCACTCATACTCCCCTTCCTCCCTTGTCAGCAAAAATAAGCAAATCGCATATCCCCTCCCCCTCCCCTTGGGTGCTTACGTAATATTTGAACGTCCCCAAATTTAATTTTGAAAAATTTGCGACTGGATGCTCTAGTACCTGGACAATAGTATCAAAGTTTCAAATTTCAGGTGAATTAAATTTCCGTTTATTATAATAGAAGATAATCTCTTGCGTACTAAATAAAGGTATATTAATAAGCTATTTCTTCCAATATTTAGCGCATTAGTTTTCAAAATGTAAGCTTTAGTTTGAGAATTATTAACTCGTTCTCTTAAAACGCATATGTAACGAGTTTCATTACAAAAGGCTTGTAGCATATTATTTTATTTAAAACATTATTCAGGGTTAAGAAGGTTATTTATAATCCTTCATATATATTGATTATCGTTGGCTATTTTGGAATATAGATTATTATGTGACTATCTATATAATAAGTGTTTATGTGCATACAAAACGGATTAATCCAGTTAAGTGCTGTTTATATTTGTGATCGGCTCTAAATTTTCTACCTTTTACCGAATACTAAATCAAGAAACAATATGAAAAGTTTTATAGTGCCAATAGAGATTAGTAAAATATATATATATATAAATGGCATTGTTGTTGATCTTTAAAATTTGGGAAATTATTTTTACATTCGTAGACTAATATACTGACGTGTAGACTGAAAATAAATTGAAGTCAAGAATATAAAAAAGAGAACTAATAATATGAAGTACAGCCAATATCTAAAATACAACTATTAATAAACAACAAATAAATTGAAGTCACAGACATCTAAAGAATATCAGCATTCATGCAACTTCAATGATGTTCATATTTTTAGAAACTCACAACATAAAAAATAAGTAATATAGCGTTCATTTTTTTGGCCCAACGGTCTGGCATTTGTCTGGTGTAACGGCGTTTATTTTTGTCATCTGGTGTTATGGACACGGGCAATATGCAGAATGAGGGTATCTTGAAGATATTCAACACACAGATGGGATCTTCCGAAAGCAATTATTCCAGGCCCAGATAAATACCCCAGAATTCTGGCACTGTAGTTTGAATAGGTTTCAAGCTGAATAGAACAGATTCTTGCGGTTATCCCTCCATGGGGGGTGCTAACGTTCCTAGTTCAGAGTGGGGGAAGAGATTCTGATCTTGCAGCGCTGGAACATTTTCTGTTGGGGAGGAAGGCAATACTTTAAACAGATAAAGGTTCTTCAATCGCTCGCTTTTGGAATCGCTTTACAAAGAAGCATCGAACCACTCAGAGGGTTAATATCATTTTATTCAATTTGTTAATAAATTTTTATTTATTTCTTTCATTTTTTCTCTGGGGTTTACGTGCCCAGTGTATTTCAAATAGAGGGAGCCGCTAATGTCATTAACTGTCAATCATCATAACCGAATTAATGTCAGCACTTTTGAACATTCCGGTGTGTTTCCAAAGGTGTGCTTTTGCATTCGAATCCATTGCCTGTCCCTTCGTGTGGACTTGGGTGAGTTTTTTGCTTAATCTTTCCCTTTCATTTTTATTTCATTATTTATTAGTTTGAAATTGCCTTCATGTATTTGTTCTAATTAGACTTGAAACTTTTTTATTTTATTTTCTACCTTAGACATTAGAACTTTTTACTTATTTCTTTTGTTTCAAACTATGGTTTGTGTTAGTGTCTGGAAACAAACTATTTAGCATTATGCTAGAGTTTGTAGATTGAAAACACCAGATAATATAGTTTATCGTCGTTCTGGATTTCGCCTGTGATGACCGTCCCGGAGCGTCGCGTTATATTCTCGCTTGCTTGTAATTGGTTTCTTTGACGTTTTGCTTTTACTATTATCAGTTTATATAATCTTGATATTAAATATAGTAGTTAATTAGATAGTATTTTAGTTATTACTGAGATTTGGTGGAACAGAGCCTAAAATATAGTTTTCAGAATATATGCCTTTCTTCATATATTGTTGAAAAGAGTTCAGTTCAGCTCTGCTAGTTTTGGTCTCTTACAATGTAATGACGTAGTTTACTTTCCAATTTTATCATATCAACGATTGTACTTAACTTATTATTGTATTCAAAGGAAGTGAGAATAAAAATACTTTTGGAGAAGATGGCACTCTTTTCTCCCTCTCATTTTCTACAATAAAAGAATGGAGTCTATAAATTCAAGTATCCTGTTCGAAATCGAGCAGTTTCCAAGGGTTCAGAACGGACGAAAACATCGCATGCGTAGCAGATTTGATGAAACGTAATGATAGTGATCGACAATTGCAATTCAGACGCAAAAAAATCGGTTTCATTCTATTGCGAGGTTAAGAAAAGATCCGATGTGAAGATGCATTGGGAAATTATCGAATATTTTTATACATTACTTTATCTGATTAGAAGAGGATTCCGCACGCAATTAGAATACCGAGATTGAGTTGAGGTGATGTAATAGACTTATAAAACAGGCTTAGAACAAAAATAATGAAATTTTGGCGGGAATTGATTTATCTAAAGTATGCTAGGATTAAACCTGATTCAAATATTTAAGAGAAAATTATCAAATGGCAGACATTATGTTACACAATTTTAATATTTAAAAATTTCTTCGGTATCTTATAAAAAATATTTAATAGGGGAAACTAGTGATACTTGACCCTACTTTTACTTTTTCTTATATTTCTCGAATATTTGAATCGTTAGTATCATAAAAGAATTTGTTTTTCAGAAGCGATGTATACTTATGCTAAATTGATATCTTATTTAATAATAAAGTAAATATATTTTATGAAATCGCATAGATTCAAATATCCCTAACATTGAAAGTTGCAGTATCCCTGAAAATTGAAATGAAATAAAGCTAGCCTATCTATAGTCGAAAATAAAAATCCCCAAATTCTCTCACCTTCTTAGAGTTATCACAATTAATTAAAATCAGAAATATTAATAGAAAATTATTCATTAAATATTGTAAAAGCCCTACGAAATAAATAGAACCCAGATGAAATTATTCTACTTTATCATTAAATAAACTTAATGAACTATTTAATATAAATTATTGTAATTAAAATAAATATTGAAATCCAACAATTATAATGACCTGGAGGATTGGGGACCTCCATATCGTGTAACCCTTAGGGGTACGAAATTATATACACGTATATATATTGTACTATTCTTCACACATAAATCAACTAAAATTGTCAAAATAAACAATTTAGCATTTTTAAAACTGTAAGAATAACGTTTTAGTAAACTCACAGAAAACGATTTAGTCTTTATATTGTAACCTGCGACATTAATAACAAAATCAAAGCCGCATTTCCTATTTGAAATACATTTTTATAATCACCTGTTATTATATTATGGATATTATTATTTAAAAATACTGTTTTTCAAAATGTATATATTAAGCTTAAATCAATTTCTTTTTAGCAAAATAATCTAGATGCAAATACTATTCCTACGTCATTGTTCACTTTTTCCTATCTCACAGTTGAAATTACTAGTTAATGGAATATTAATAATGATTTAATTGAGATAATAAGAAAATAAGTAATTTTTTTTATAATGCTAACACTAGTTTATTTTATTTTGACAACAATCGAGAAATAAATATGAATATTATTATTTATTGATCTTGATAATTACTATCCCACCTCTTTTACTTTATACACGAAAGAGAAAAAGACATGGATAGCTATGTTGCATCATTTTTGTTCAGTGTTATGCATAGAAAAGTCGTTGATAGAAAAATAAATCTTTAATGCAGCAACTCAACATAATAAATATAAAATAGAAACAATTATTATCACTTGTGGGGTATCACTTCACATACATCACCACTGGTGTGGGTGCTTACCATATGATTTTCCACAGGGGTTGATAGTGGTTAAATTAATTCACTTGATGATTATTAAACCGCAAGGGCGGATGATTAGTTAAATACAGTCCTCAGATTGACTATTCTGCAAAGGCAGATAGTTTTGAATACAGTTCCATACGTTGACCACGCTGCAAGGGCAGATGATAGAGTTGACCACCGCTAAGGCAGGTGGTATATTAGGGAATACAAGCCACTGCTGATACGAGTGGCTGCTGCATGATTGGATTATTAAATCCTTGTAGAAGGGCAGATGATTAGGATTGACCACCGCTAAGGCAGGTGGTATATTATGGAATACAAGCTACTTCTGGTACGAGCCACTGCTGCATGATTGGATTATTAAATCCTTGTAGAAGGGCAGAGACGTCTTCCCCCCACTCAGATCTTAACTCGTTCTCCTTAATTAGTTGTTGGAACTGTAGGTGGCGCTTCAAGTTCGCGTTACCTAACAATTTTGAAGGCAATAAATTTTGGAATTTGAAATAATTGAAAGATTTTATTATTTTGCAGCTTTTAATTTCCAAAATCATTTCGTAATCGAAAGATTGGAAAAATTCCAGATCTGTGTATCCATCTCTCACGTAATAATTTGATTTATAAACCAACTTTTGATTAAAATCAGAATTTAAGACACGTACCTGCATAAGCAACGTAGTCACTTGATGTGGGTCAGCCATTTCTGTAGCCCCAACCACTTGTTCGCCATCCCTGTGGAGGGACGCTCGCACCACAACTGGAGTGCTGGACTCTAAAATGGATACACACACTCTGTACACTTGACCGGGGCGAACAGTATTGGACGCTAGGACTAAATATTTCCTAGGAGGGGAAAAAAAGCTCATTAGTCCATAAATATGTTGAATCAAAATGTTAAAAACAACAGAAAAAACCCCCAAGACCAAAACCGTCAATATTATAGAAAAGAGTGGGATAAACCGGGTATTGTTTAGCAACGGAATCCGAAACTAGCACTTTTGGACGATTTTACACCAGAAAGGGGTGTCAGGCAATGAGTCATATGAGCGCATTTCCGGAATTCTTTGTTAGATCATGGTAAGTAAAATGTAAACATCTCCCGTTCCCTTCTTCACTTTTCCCCTATTTTGATGAAAATAACTCCGCCCGGCGCATGCGAAAAAGCGCGGATGGTTTAGAAATCCGTTGCTAAACAATACTCTTGATTCTGGCGCTACTATTGATCCTATGTAACAGACATAAACTGAATAATTACGCAAACTAAACAGATGAAGTTTAACCATCCGTTAGTCGCAATATGTTGTGGCACCATCGCGGCATCTGGCAATATCCTGAATTGTAATTACATGCAGATCGGATCCGCCCTCTTTGTGATGTCAGCCATCGACCAATGGCGGCGAGCCTGTTGCAGTATTTAAGGACTGATTGCTACTGTTCATTCTCCTCTTCTTCTTTTTGTATAATTTCATAGCTAGCAGTATAATGATATTATGATTTGGTTTAGGATTTTAATTTAGTTGTCGCTTTATTAAATTTGTTATTTTGTTATCGAGTAGTCTTGCTTCTACTGAGTCACCAGCTAGGTAGTTTCTCACAATGGTATACTTCTGATATATGTTGAATACAGGTATTGTGATGAGAAGCTGAGTAGTTTAGTTTCGTACTAGTTAATATGAAGCACTTGAGTATCAATGGTTCTACGTACCGATTACCTCAGCGACTAGATTAGTAAATCTCGACTCTATCGATGCTGTAAAGTTAACTTGACCTCGACGTAGGCCTAGAAATTACGATGCAATAGATAAGTGCTATGGTGCGATCGGCAAATTTTATATTTTTCAAGCGATAACTCGCCAAATGTGGCAATCTATAAAATTTCAATTGCAACTCTACGAAACTAAAATTGAATGCTACTCATATGAAATTTCATTTTTGCCCCTATGCAAACTTTTGGCGAACTTTTTACCGGTTGGCGAATGTTTCATGAGCAACTGTACAGCAATATAAAGTCTAACCAATGAATAATGGATGGCTGAAGAAGTTATGTTTTATTGTTAAAAGCAGTGAAATCCAAATGATTAGGGAAAGTGGGGTTAAACTGGGTAGCTATGGTTCGAACGCCTATTGGAGCTAAATTATTCGACATAGAGCTTTTCAAAAAATAAAAGGGAACAGTCACAGTGGCGTATTGTAGCTGTTGAATTCACCGATTCTCTGACGGTTTATTTGTTTTAAGATGTCAACTCACTAATATTCGTTTGATTTTAAACTTTTAAACTATCCTTAATTAAAAATAATTACAGTTATAAAATCTATATTTAGTCCAGCTTATTATAAGTTTACTAAGGATTCATACCATATCAAAAAATAAGAATTTACTCCAATAATTGCGTGGTTCTATTTCGTGATCCAAGTGGCGTAAGACCGGGACAGTCAGTATTGATGATTCCTCCGATTAAAACGATAAAAACACATCAGACGTTGATTGTTTAGATTTTCAATGATGTATTTTCCAATTTAAATAAAGAAGAAGGGTTCATCCAATGCAAAAACTGTTTTAGCTGTACCCACGATAGCTGCAGTGGCACGGAGGAAAAAGACAACTAATTTACATGTGAATTTTGTAGCTAATATTCTTAAATTGTAATATAAAATAAAGATGATTGCAACTTTTCCACCGAAAATCGAGTTTTCCTAATTTCCCATACCGTTAACATGTGTACCAGGTAGTTTGACTTTTATTTAATAAAAAAAATCATTGATAAAAAATTAATGAGACTGTGACTTTTCTGGGAAGATACAGGGTGTCCAACAAAGGACTCCCTCATTTTAAAGTTAAATAACTCGGCAACAGAGATCGATAGAAGAACGAAACCAGTGATATGATTAGTCTGAAAGCCGTAAAAATCTGATACAAAAGTTTCAAAATTAGTTATAAATGTTGCCGACTGGTGGCGCTGCAGGTTGTAATAGCTATTCAGAATCCGATAAGAAATCTATAAACTGTCCTTGACAAGCACGAAAAATGCCTAATTTGAATCGATTGTGATGTGATTGCAACGATTACTTGCAAATGACAGTTTATAGCTTTCTTCTCGAAATCTGAACTGTGATTACAACGTACAGCGCCACCTGTCGGCAACATTTATAACTAATTTTGAAACTTTTGTATCATATTTTTACGGCTTTCAGACTAAGCATATCACTGGTTTCGTTCTTCTATCGATCTCCGTTGCCGAGTTATTTAATTTGAAAATGAGGGAGTCCTTTGTTGGACACCCTGTATATTGTACTCGTTTGAACAATGAATAATTTAATAAAATTTGACAATCTCTATGTCGAATATTTTAGCTCCATCAGGCCTTCGATCCTTAGTTACCGGTTTCAACCCAGTTTCCCTAATATTTTGGATTTCACTGCTTTGAACAATAAAACATAACTTCTTCAGCCATCCATTATTCATTGGTTAGACTCCAGATTGAGGTACGGATTCGCCGTTTTGCTGATGAAACATTCGCCAAAAGGCCAACGTCCAGGGGCAAAAATGAAATCTCGCTTCAGAAACATTCAATTCTCGTCTTGAAGGGTTGCAATTGAGATTTCATAGATTGGCACATTTGGCGAGATATCGCTCGAAAAATATAAAGTTTGCCGATCGTACCATAGAACGCATCTATTACATATTGCGACTAACGGAAAGTTAATCTTGAATCTGTTAAGTCTGTGTAATTAATGGCACTGAATTTCCTACCCGTCCATCATAGCTTATCTTGTAAAGAGATATTTTTGTATCTTAGACGGACACTTTTGCTAATTTTGATGTATTTATCGTATTTACATTATCAGGATAGTAATGTCGGGTGTGTAAAGTGTTGTGGATGGAGGCAAAGTAAAACAAAAAATATCCACTCTCAAAAAATAAAATAGAATATGCGGTACAATGGGTTCTAGCATTTCTTCTGGCTCTGTCTTTTACAACCTGAAAATTGTTGTAAATTTAATATTTTGGCTGCAACAGGCCTTCTATCCTTAGTTACCGGTTTTAACCCAGTTTCCCCAATCATTTGGATTTCACTGCTTTGAACAATGAAACATAACTTCTTCAGCCATCCATTATTCAGTGGTTAGACTCCAGATTGAGGTACGGATTCGCCGTTTAGCTGATGAAACATTCGCCAAACGGCCAATGTCTAGGGGCAAAAATGAAATCTCGCTGCAGAAACATTCAGTTCTCGTCTTGAAGGGTTGCAATTGAGATTTTATAGATTGCCACATTTGGCGAGATATCGCTCGAAAAATATAAAGTTTGCCGATCGTACCATAGAACGCATCTATTACATATTGCGACTAACGGAAAGTTAATCTTGAATCTGTTAAGTTTGTGTAATTAATGGCACGGAATTTCCTACCCGTCCATCATAGCTTTTCTTGTAAGGAGATATTTCTGTATCTTAGAGGGACACTTTTGCTAATTTTGATGTATTTATCGTATTTACATTATCAGGATAACAATGTCGGGTGTGTAAATTGTTGTGGATGGAGGTAAAGAAAAACAAAAAAACATCCACTCTAAAAAAAAATAGAATACAATATGCGATACATTGGGTTCTAGCATTTCTTCTGGCTCTCACTTTTACAACTTTTTAATTATTACTTACGATAGCTTAGCTCTAGTTAACAGATTTTACCTTTCGATTAAGCGCGAAACTTCGTAAAACATTCTGAAATAAAAAAATTCATTGAAATCTGGAATTCCTTTTATTCATTATCTAATATACACAAACTCCTTTTTGTTGAATAGGATTCTTATTGAGAGGACATGAAGGAAGTCACAGAATCCGCTACGACACGGGGGTTCAGCTAGTGTATCGAAAATTTTAATTATCTGCTACATTGGTTAATGAAGGAAAGATGATTCTGTCGATAATACAGTATTGGGGATGTTAGAAGTAGGGATTCAAACGTTTTGGTACCACAAAAAATTATTCGCAAGCCTAAAAATTTTTAAAACACAAACGATAGTAAATAATAAATAAAAACGTGTTTAAAAATTTACTATACAATGTTTTCACATAAAACAATTAGAAAAATAACACCCCTAAGGCATTTATTTAATTTAAACCTATACTTTAATGATATAAATTTTATAAAAGATTGTAAAGACTGCAGGAAATATGATTGAGAAAATTTTGAAATTTATTTTTTATTTAAAATTTATTAAACATTATTAATAGCTCGGTTAAAATTTCTCCTTTAAAACTAACCTACATAAAATCTGAAATCTAATGTGAATACTTTTTTCTAATAATTAAATTATTTCGAATTTAAGTTATGCATAAATGCATCACTTTGCATTGCTAAATAAGTTAAAGCACTCATCATGCCTAAATTCATTACTATGCATTGCTAAATAAGTTAAAGCACTCATCATGCCTAAATCCACCACTATGCAATGCTAAATAAGTTAAAGCATTCCTTACTCCCTTACTCCTTATGCCTAAATCCGTCACTATGCATTGCTAACTAAGTTAAAGCACTCATCTTGCCTAAATCCACCACTATGCATTGCTAAATAATTTAAAGCACTCCTTATGCATAAATGCATCACTATACATTGCTAAATAAGTTAAAGCACTCCTTATGCCTAAATCCATCACTATGCATTGTTAACTAAGTTAAAGCACTCATCATGCCTAAATCCACCACTATGCATTTCTGAAAGAGTTAAAGCACTCCTTACTCCTTATGCTTAAATGCATCACTATGTATTGCTAAATAAGTTAAAGCACTCCTTATGCATAAATGCATCGCTAAATAAGTTAAAGCACTCCTTATGCCTAAATGCATCACTATGCATTCCTAAATAAATTAAAGCACTCTTTATGCCTAAATCCATCACTATGCATTGCTAATTAAGTTAAAGCACTCCTCATGCCTAAATGCATCACTACGCATTGCCAAATAAGTTAAAGCACTCCAAAGGCTACTATGCACAATCCGCCACTGTTGAATATGTTTCCTAGTTAGATGGCACAGAAAGAACAACAGAATTGAAACTTGGAATTCCTTTCATCATACATAAACTGCTTTTTCTTTAAATATGCTTCTGAGTTAAATGCCCTAGAAAGACCTACAGAATCTATTGTGCCCAATCCTTACCATTATCTTGAGAAAAAAGAAACATAATCGCCTTTGTTAAATATTAATGACATAAAATGAGCTACTTTTCCTAGAAACGGATTGCGCTCCACATAACTTTCCCGAAGGCTATCATTACTGGTGAAGTCTTAATGCGCAGTTTTAGACTTGCCTGTGCACTGTAATGCATAAATTCAAAATCAGAATTAATTAATTGACATCAATGATTCTAGCTTCTACGAAGGTATCATGAAAGAAATAATGGGCTGTCAACGATTTCAACCTGCAAAGATAATATCCGATTAGCTATGAATAGTATTTTTAAAATTTTAATTGTGTTTTGTTAGTAGAAATAAGATACTTTTTCTTCAACTGCATTTTAAAATTTAATATATTTTTCACAACTCAAAGCATTTCTAGTTTTAACACACAACCCATTTAAATTATTATTGAAAAAAATTATAAGCAGCTTTAAAATAATTCTATTTCTATAGATATTCGGAAAAGAATCTATTACAAATGGATTAGTTTATGGAACAAATTGTGAATCATATCATCCGAGACCGATGCGACCTTTAACCTTAATTAGTAAAAAATAATGGAATTACATTAAACGAAGGAGTATTATTTTGAGTTCCCACCCTTAATCATTGCTAAACGTTGAATCTTAGAAAACAGAAAAAGCACCCGATCTACTTTTAAATTAAGTGGAGTATTTAAAATATAGAATATTTAAAAAATCTCAGAAACCTCTATGGATTATTGTAAATTCTTTTTTATTTACTTTAAACTATTATTACTACTTTTTATTTTTACATCATGAGAATTTGGAATATAAAAAAATGCTTCACTCTGCATGAACACACAAAAAAATCTAACAAATACCTGGACAAGAAAATGTTTTAAAATGAATAGCCCTTGAAGTAATGCAAACTTCTTACAGAAAAATTTCCCAAATATTTTGAATCCATTTCGAATAAAGTCACTAGCACTTTATCTTTTAACATAATGCTTTTTAGATGGTACTGATTTCCTTTTTCTTTTGGGGGGAAATTTCGGGCTGAGAGAAGCTATTTTGGTGTAATGCAAGCTTCTTATAGAAAAATTTCCCAATTATTATTTTGAACCCATTTCGAATAAAGTCATTGGTCCTTGATCTTTTAAAATAATGCTTTTTAGATGGTACTGATCTCCTTTGTCATTTGTTGGGAAATTTCGGGCTGAGATAAGCTATTTTGGTGTAATGCAAGCTTCTTATAGAAAAATTTCCCAATTATTATTTTGAATCCATTTCGAATAAAGTTCTTAACCCTTGAAAAAATGGACTAGAATGGATTCCTTGTTTTCAATTGTTGGTTAATTCGATTCCCCGAGTCTTTCTTAGTTTTTTTACTTTGTTTGAATCATTTTGACTTTCATTATTTTTAAAATGAATCGTTTGGGTACGTGCAATAATATCGTTTACAGTCTGAAATATTGGTACAACGCGAAAAACACGAATATTGAATTATGACTGTTCCCAAAACTGCAAAATTGTCTTATTTGCGTCATAACAGAACTCATATGAAAATTTCTTCTAATGTTTTCTCTATAACTCATCAATTAAGGGTATGATTCCTAGTTTTCAAACCAACGAAATCTTTAAAAATGTTTATATCAAAACTTCCTTTTTCGAATTGTGTCGGTATTGCAACCCTAGGACGATATATTAAGCATTAGGAGAAAGTAAATCTTTTGACGACTATTCCTTTTGTTTCGAATTCGGCAATTTTACATCTAAAATAAAACAGTTCATATGTTTCAAAGCAAAAAATCAGTTAAAAACACAGGGACCGAAATTTTAAAATTGTTTTCTACTGAAATACACTTTTCTTTTTGCCGCGGTATGCCCCCAAACTGGGAATCGAGAAGGTTCCATACAACTGAAGCTCATTCGAATTCATACAAAAATCGTGCAACTCTAACTCAAAAATTGCTTTTATTTTTTTTAAATTTTCATATTTATTTTCCCTAATGTAAGTTAAGGTTTTCTCCAGTTATAAATGAAAATGTAATGTGAAGGTTTCTCCAGTTTTAAATGAAAATGTAATGTGAAGGTTTCTCCGGTTTTAAATGAAAATGTAAAGGATGGTTTCTCCAGTTTTAAATGAAAATGCAATGTGAAAGTTTCTCCAGTTGTAAATGAAGATGCAATGTGAAAGTTTCTCCAGTTGTAAATGAAAATGTAAAGGAAGGTTTCTCCAGTTTTAAATGAAAATGTAATGTGAAGGTTTCTCCAGTTTTAAATGAACATCTGATGTGAAGGTTTCTCCGGTTTTAAATGAAAAATTTTATTTGAAGCAAATGTACAGAAAAAAAATTAAGAAGTCGGTTAGCTAGAGTTTATAGCAAGCATTCTTAACTAAAAAATTCATCAAATCATTTATGATATTATTTTGATTATTTGGGTTAAATATGAGAATACAAATTTATCAATGAAATAAATGATGAATATGTGTTTAAAGGATTCATTCAAAATATTTATTTAATGATTTTATATTATGTGGAAAATTAATGCTAATACAGACAGCCTTTTATTTTTATATGTGTTTCAAGCATGGAGAAGATATAAACTGTTTAATTCATGCAAATAACAGAGTTTTGTAGCACATTTTCAAAAATTTGCTTACTGCCTATCTTAATTTAAAACTCTGAAATTTCAAAAAATAAATTTTCTTTTCGTAACCTGCTTTTTAAAATAGAAAAAAAATGAAATGACGGTTTTGAAAATATGAATGAAGTAATAGACAAGAAGAAAGACTGAATGACAAAGTCGCAAAGAAAGGTCAAATAAAGCCTGTTTGAAAATTAAAGAACTTTCTTGATATGCTCTTCC
>BGPR01015915.1:0-35718 GCA_013235015.1 Araneus ventricosus
CCAGACCCATATCCTGGATTCGCCACTGAACCTGAGTGACAAGAATCGCACTGTTTTAACAATTTTTTTTCCTATTTATTTTTCTTGGGAATAAAAAGCAGTGCTGGCTCCACTACACCCATGAAAGACATCGTTTCTAAACAAAATTTTACGGATGATATACGAAACTACAGAGAAGGAGGTAGGTATCTATCCTTTCAGATATCTTTTCTGTGCAAAACGACACAACGCTTTAAAGTAGCAGTCGTGCTGCCATCTATTTTTTCATTTGTGAGTGAAATATTTTTATCTGTCGTTTCGCAAACTGTAAGACTGCTGATAAAAACAAATTAAACTCTGTTTTCATAAGGGCAAAATTACCTCAACTAGAGATCAACAACTGTTTGAGAAAAAAGCGGTTATAAATATTTAAAATTAAAAAGAAATTGTTCAACTTCAGAAAGCATCAACAACATACTGTTCGATGAGTTTACTACTTGCATGAAGCCTCTGTAGATCGCTAAATGATACTAGTAGAACTGAAGTAGTAATATTGTTCCTTTCTCTTGAACTTAAATTTACTTGAAGACTACTGTATTCCTCTGTTGATTTTCCCAACCATGGGTGCTATAAGTAAATAGGAGAGGGTAAACCGTTGGATAGAAAATGAACCTTTTAACGGATAATAACTGCATCTCGAGAGTTTCTCAGTTTAAAACAACATGACGTTCTAAATAATCTATCTCTATCAGTCGATTTAAAAACGGTTGCCAAAAAGCCAAACATGACGGGGGGGGGGAGGCAGGTGAAAAGATGATACTATACCGCAGGCACCATTTATTATGGATATATGCCATCGCTGTATCTTTGTTTTTTTTTTAAAAAAAAATGACACTTCTTTATGCTGTAGTAAATAAAAGTAATCAATGCTTATTTAAGAGATTAGTACAGTTTTACTGGTCAGTTTTCGGTTATGTTTTGAAAAATTCATGTTTTTATAAGTTACTATGCTGATATTATAAATACAATGGAATTTTCTATATCATGTTACGAATGTTTGCGATCCCAGGGGCGTTTACCAGTTTCTCATCGCGTTTACCAGTTTTCCTTAAGGTTTTCTCAACCCGAAAGTTGCAAAATTATTTAAAATGGTATATTCTTTTCAATTCAAATTCTGAAATCGACAAATTTACGAAGAATTAAATGATTTATTATCAAACTAGCTGTTATGCCCGGCGTTGCTGAGGATTAAAATACTTTTATGTCAAATATTTTTAACGTAAAAACTATTTATGTATAGAATATTATAATACACAAAATTCTTTTTATCGTCTGAAACATTTTTTACTTCAAATTTTGTTCATAAGTATTGAAAGTTTTGACGAATGTTTTGGGACAATTAATTAAACAGTTAATTTTTCATTTATAAAAATTGTTAAAATAAACCAGATCAATAGTTGTTCCTGATATAAATCATGAATCATCTGCTTTTAAAATTTTCTTTAGTGTCCAGAATTCTGTTAAAGTGTTCTAACAACAGCTCTTCGTATGTATTCTTGACCTTCAACAATAAAAAAAATATTGTTACAAATTGTGAATTTTATACACAATTTAATTTTTTAAAAAAATATTGAAATGAGAGCAACAAATTGAACGGAAATGAAATTTGTGTCACTGAAAAACTAATTATTTTAACTTTAATATAGTATACAAATAGTTTTTATGAGATAATATTTTCGAAAAATATCGTGGAAAATTGCAAAATCCTTCTTAATTTTTAATTAACTAAAATTTTAACTAACTTTTGGGCTTTTAAAAGTCTTATCTAAAACCCCGGCGTTGCTCGGGATAAAAATATTTTCAATTCTAAGTACTTATAATATTTTAAATTTAATAAAATAGTTTTTCGCAGCAGCGTCTTTCGGTTTTCGTTTGTCCACTCCCGTGTTATCTGACCCCCTTGACCTCTCTCTTCCTTTTGTCTCTAGCCTTTGTAACACCTGGCGCGAATCTAACAATCCTTGATAGTCCATTTTATCTTCCTCATCATTGCTACGGCGGCAACAGAAGCTCCTTCACATCATGGATTTTATTACCATTATCCGAAGTACCATTCTCTTCTTTTTTACTTTCTCGTATACGAAGTATACAAATCGTGCAAAAAATTCGAACTCGAGATTTTGACGAATCTCCACGTTTTAGACCTCCCTGATTCCGAAAAACACAATTTTGGAATTATGTCTGTCTGTGTGTCTGTGAACACGATAATTCGAAAACTATTAGAGCTACGGGGATGAAATTTGGTATGTGGTCTTTAAACATAATTTGTAGGTTTCTATCAAATTTTGGACAAAATCCGTCAACGGGAAGTCTGTCTGTCTGTATGTCCGAAGTCATGTGAACACTATAACTCAAAAACTTGAATAGCTAGATGGATAAAATTTGGTACACAGTTTTATCGTCATGAATGTAGGTCCGTATAAAATTTTGGGCCAAATCCGTCAACGTGCTGACTGTCTGTATAATCGCATACTTGTTTAACTCCATGCGCATGCGTAGTGGTAGAAATGCCTGTGCAAAGAAGGGACACTCCGAAAACTTGGCAGTTTGCCAAAAACCAATTCTAGCGGCGAGATTTTGTAAGGAAGCAAACATTTAGGGCGTCTCGTTTTACTGGCGTACTGGAAGCAATCTCTGCGCATGCGCAAGCTATTCAGCGAGCAAGCTATTCTCCTGTTTTCTTCTCCGCACGCGGAACTCGCATTGCTAGAGTTTGATAAAAAAAAAAATATTGCGAAGTTTTAATACATACGCATCTTTTTACTTTCTCGTATACGAAGTATACAAAGAGAAAGTATTGTAATCGTCAAAAATTTCGAACTCGAGATTTTGACGAATCTCCACGTTTTAGACCTCCCTGAGTCCGAAAAACACAATTTTGGAATTATGTCTGTGTGTGTGTCTGTGAACACGATAACTCGGAAACTATTAGAGATAAAGGGATGAAATTTGGTATGTAGTCTTTGAACATAATTTGTAGGTTTCTATCAATCAGCGGGAAATCTGTCTGTTTGTCCGCGGTCATGCGAACACTATAATTCAAAAACTTAAATAGCTAGAAGGATAAAATTTCGTACACAGTTTTATCGTCATGAATGTAGGTCCGTATAAAAATTTGGGCCAAATCCGTCAAAAGGTTGACTGTCTGTCGGTCTGTATAAGCGCATCTCCAACGCGTCTGCTATCTCCACACGCATGCGTATTGGACGCAATCTTCTGTGCACGATATTTATTGACTCCTGCTTGGCGCTTTTTTTTCATCCGATTCTCCATGGCATACGTACTTGGTAGCAATCTGTGCTCGCGGAAGGATTGTCCTTGAGCGAAGAAAGAGTAGAAATCGCTTTGCATTTAATCGGAACGTATCTCTTCGAATTTGATTTTTTACCTAAATATATTCTGATAGTCATTGGATCCTGGATTACAATAGGTTCGAATTTTTTTATCCACGCGGGGGGAGGGGAAACAGCACCTTTTTCGAGAAGTATACGAGAAAGTTTAGGGGTGACCACTCCCGCTGGTTGAATTTGATTATTCACTTCAATATTTTACTAACACTATAATCTACAATGAAAAACCTTCTGATAGTCATTGCATTCTGGGTTACAGTTGGTTCGAACTTTTTATCAACGCAGGGGGAAGGGAAATGACAAATGTTTGAAAAGTATACGAGAAAGTTTAGGGGAGGCCACTCCCGCTGGTTTGTGTTTGTGTGCCTGATCGGGAAACGACGCAGAGTATTCTTTCTATTTTTCCTTAGGTTCCCTCCTTTCGCAAGTAACCGGACTCGGTAACCTTGAATGAATTTACGCGATTAGTGGAATCATTTAAAAATTTGCAAAAATTAAAAAAAAAGCATCGCACAGAGAGAATAAATAACTAACGTCATTGGATTACTGTGCAAACAAACTGAAAGATGCACACGCTACGAAATAAAAGCGGAAGCAAAATGTCTGCCTTTCTGTAAATATTCAAAGACAGCAATAGTTTTATCATTGATTTAACAGTGGCAAAGACATGGGAAGGAATGATTTGTTAAAACAATAAATCGGATTGAATTTAATTACAGTAATAGAAAGCATTGTTACAAAATGCATTTGAAACGAATTTCGAAATATTTATTAAGTTTGGGGAAAAGAACGTATACCATTTAAATTCAGATAAGTAAAAAGAAAATGTTCTTCTTTTTAAGAGGGTATATAAATTATCTTAACGCAATACATATTTCAGAAGTTATTGGCGAAAAACTGAGGGAAAAAACTCCGAGATTTTTTTTGTTATTTAATTAATTATTTTAAGAAGTAATATTTTTTGAAAATTGAAAAAAGTACAATTAATCTAGAAATGGAGCCCAGAATGGCATGCTCAAATTTCATCTCGATACTATTAATCGTTTAGGAAGATTTCTTGTGACAGATAGACCGGTAAAACACCATTTCCCCCTCCCCCCTCTTCCTAGTTCCTCTTCCTTCGATAGGAACCGGACTAAGTAACGAAGTAACCTTGAAAGACTTAACACACTCATAAGGATCATTTAAGAAGCTAAAAGCCTTTGCTTAATTTGAAAATTAAGCAAACTTTCTCATGGAAAGATTAATTAATTTAATTGCACAGTAATTAATAATTAATGTAATTAACACACATTAAAATGGCGCCAAGTCGCCAAAGTAAGATGGATGCAAACGTGCATCGGTCACAGTTAATCGTTTAAAGTTTAATCTTTTTTCGAACCCATTGCGTTTGTGGTTTGTCGTTGCAGTATCTCTCATTTTAAATGTAGAATTTCCACAGAACTAGTAGCTTTCCTAGCTCACTAAATGTACGGAATCTGTTACTTTTAATTATTCTAATGAAGCTGGGAAAATTGCGCTCGCGATGCCTGCGGCATTTGAAGTGGGCGCCGGACAAATTTTTTTAACTTAATAAAACATCAGAGGCTTCGCTTTCAGCAAAGCGGGATCCTAATAGCTTCGCTAGCTTATTGAATGTACGGAATCAGCTTCTTTTAATTACTCTAAAGAAGCAGCAGAACATTTGCCCTTAGTAGCTTCGCTGCAAATGTTCTTCAAAACTAGTAATAGTAAAAAATTAAGATTTACTCCGTTCTAATATTTGCACTTGGGAGGAAACGCTTTTAATATATATGAAAAAGAAAAATGAACAATGCAGCGCATCAAGGAAACCATCGCGCAGGTGAAGACAGCATTCCAAACGATGAATTCCAAAATATGACAAAGAAACTTCAAAAATTCCATGCAAACGATTTTTATTATAAGGCAAAGAAAAAAATCTCTCAATTATATGATCGGAAAAATATATAATCACTAAATAAACCTAAGTTCTATTTGTCATTTTTTTACTAACTGAAATCATCCTAATTAAAATATATTTTATTATTCAATTAAATATTTAATAAATATTTTAAGTTATTTAAAAATCCGCGTAGTACGTAAACAACTCAAATACGTGAAACGCTTGCCATGACGTAAGCGATCTAGCCGATGGGTTGCCAATAGAACTAATCCACATGATTCCTCAGGTAACCATATTGGCGACGACATCGCGTGTGCTCCAACTTGTGGATACCAACCAAAGCATATTAATTAGATCTCTTTAAAATGAATCATTATTGATATATAATCACAGCTAGATTGAATAAAACATTGAATTTGTAAGTTCAAATAATATAATTGTATTTTATTGTTATGTGTGTGATATTTGTCCTTGGAAATCACAAGTCATACTGTTCTAGGGGCTATTGAAGTTTATGTATCCAAATGGTTTGCATTCAAAAGAATGAGGTTCCTCCTTGATGAAGATTAGCCGAATAACACAATAGATTCACCAATCTATGTTAAAAATTTTGCACTATCAACTGAATCACTGTTCTACATTGAACATTTTAAAGAGGTGGAAATGCTTTTGACCACTCGATCACATGATTTACGAGAGGAAGGTCAAAAGCAGCAACTTCGAGTTGATAGCAACTTTAACAAGAATGACAATGGCTACCTTATCTATTTTCCGAATTCTTCCGTATCATAATTATAATGTCCCATAGTAAGCAGTAAAATTGCACATGCATTCAGGGACGTGGCGAGCGTCTCACATCTGGGGGGGGGGGGGGGGGAGCCAAAAAAGGCCGACTCTCATGATAAACTTCAAGACTTAAAAGACAAATATTTTTATAGTGCCTAATATACATACATGTTCCTGCTATGGTGCATAATATCATTTTCAATGATGGGGATACGAACTATCTAAGGGCTCAAACAAAGACAAAAGACCTGCCTTCAAAAATCACATTAAAAAAATAAAGACAAAATTTAGCTTAGCAAAGGCACGATTTTATTCCCTCCTCGGTAAGAAGTCCTAAATCTCGATGGAAAATAAACTCATCCTCTATAAATCACTTTTGCGACCATTGATTAGGGGCCGTCCATAAATGATGTCACGCATGGAGGGAGGTTCGTGAAATTATGACAGTTTGTGAAAAGGGGGAGGGAGGGGGTAACAAGAAGTGTGACATCACACATTTTGGTTAAAATAAAAACATTTAAAATCAGCAGATTAAATTTTGAAGTTATTTTGAAATTACCAGAATTTGAGGGTATTTTTTTAATCGGGGCTAAAACAACTTTAATGTGATTTTTTTTTCACTTATATTCCTTTCATATCGAAAAAGGCATTCAGGGTAGGTTCTGAGAATATGGTAACAGCAGAAATTCTTCACCATTAGAAGAAAACCTCCCCCTGTCACACCCTTGAAATGTCCAACAAAAGATACGTCGCCCCATCTGGGTGAGTGGTAGAACTGACAGTGGCACAAACAGGTTGATCTTATTGAGGCGTTTTTTAAAATTCAATCTGTTTAATTTTGTGTTCATAAAGTAAAGATAAGATTTATAGCAAAATATATCAAATCCCATTTCAAATTCCAAAATACTACTGTTTTCAATTGCTCTTTTATATTAATATTTTATTACAATTGTATATTAATTAGGTTTTTTTTGTAGTAAACCTTAATCTTATTTCATACAAAATAAGTACACATATAATCATTATTATTATGCTCACAAATGTCATTAAAACACGTAAAGTTTAAAAATAAAATTGGAAATATGACGTATAACGTAGTGCTTTGTTTCTGAACTGCAAATATATGTTTATGTAATATAGCGTGACAAGGGGGGGAGGGGGTATGGTGAAGTGTGACACTTTGTGACAAAGGGGGGGGGCCCAAAAATATTAAAAAAAATTGTGACATCATTTATGGACGGCCCCTTAGCTGTGCTTTCCCAATGTATGTGTGTGGGTGCAACCCATCAGAAAAACTGGGAGCACTGCAAGAAAGATATCACAAATGTCCTCAGAAACTAAATTTATTCGTAAAGATCTGAAAGGCAAAGCCATTTGGGATTTATTTAAAATATAGCCATAAAATATTTGAACAAACTGGATAATAGATATTAACGAAGCCGCAAGAGAGATTCCAGTGCATGACCCTAGTATAGAAACAGACGCAGAGCAAAGCGCTATTTAGAAGCACCCTCACCTCAAGACTTTCTGAATCGCCATATAGCCTGATTTAGCCAATATAATCAAAAGGACATATCAGCAATACAGTACAATTTTATTAATATAAATTATTTCATTATCACTATAATTACTTTGAACTGAATTTTATTTCTTACCATCATTAAATTCAATTAATCATAAATAATACATTCTGATACATAAATAATATACATACATATAATATTTAACTAATAAGAATAATAATCAATCCTTAGACGCTTAACATATCATGCCATTAAAATTTCATTCATAGATGTGGGGGAAAAAATCACAGTCTAAAACCTCCATTGGTCATTTGTAATTACTGAAATAATTATTGTAATTCAGGTATTTAAAATATTATGAAAAAAACACATCAAGGAGTTAATTTTTTTAAATATCCAAACAATAAAAATATCAATTTTATTAATCTTTAATTTTTTACATTTAAAATTTGAGAATTATTTTATTTAGAATCAAAGGTGAAATGTTTTTACAGAGTCGGTATTTGGCCAAATCATTATTTATTATATCACTAATCCTGATGTTAAAAAAAAACTGCTCCTAAATTCAACTCAATTTGAATTTCCGTTTATTACTATTATATACAAGACATTCGAACGGAAAAAGGTTATTTTATTCCTCATCTGAGTACTTGAAAAATCGCAAACATCCGCAAATATATATGCATAAATTTTGCAGAATTTTTTTACATCTATTAAAACAAATCATGTTAAATAAGCAAATAATTAATACAACAAAAAGCAATGTAAAATAATGAAAAGCAGTGCAACTTGTCTAATTCGAAGCTAATTTAGAAAATCTTTGTGTAAAAGCGAATACAGCATGAGAAAACGGTAATTTTAACTAAAAAGGGCAAAAAAAGATCTATCTTTAAAATTTAACACCTTTAATAAAGAATACAAAATGAATAAATAAACAGTGTGAAATTTTAATTAACAAAGTAATAATATTTGTTGATATTTTTTTAATAAACTTACTTAAAATTTAAATTGAAAATAATTCAAAAAGTGAGAAATATTTAATTGTTTTGATTGGATTCGCGAGTCAATAAAGAACCTTAAAAAGTTATGTATTCACGATCGATGAGCATACTAAGTAAGGACGAAAGCAATATAGAAATATAAAAGAATTTACGATTTTCATTCTTGACATTTAAGTAAGCAAAATAAATTCGAACTACAGATTATATTTAGGCATTATGCGTATAGAAAGTTTAAGGAAATAGAGAAAAAATCGAATTACTTACGAATTCGGATAAAAAATGTTTGAATTAACCAAGTTCCACAGTAATAATGATTTAAGTCACCTATAGTAAAGCAGGTTTGGTGTATGCAAGTCGCACTGTGCTATCAGCTACACTCCCGCTTTCTAGATTGAGATTTCTTTATGTTGTCTTTAACTTTACGACTGTTCAAGGATAGTGTCCATTCGAGTTTCCTGTCCAATAAGAAGTTAGGGGATTTTGTGATGTAAAAACAACTGCATTAACCCGATCATATATCTGTCAGTCTACTTCCACCCCTTTCTTTCACAAATGGTGAAATCCGAAGACACCATGAAATTACAGGATTCTTAAGCTGTCCCGCTCGTAAAAGCTTCCAGGGTTTAAAAGAAATTATTTTGTGTAGTTGTTTCCTTGTGAGGTATATTTCAATGTTTCTCGACATAATTATCAAGATTTTGGAAGAGAAATGCTTATATTTTACATAAGAGAAAGAACGCCCCCCAAAATGAGAGCTAGATATATTTTTCTAGCATTAAACACACAGACACACAAAAAATAAATAAAGATGTTACAGAAAGATTAAAAATATATGAGAATTTTTTTTAAATCAAAAGTGAACATATCCATTTTACAAAGTTGGATATTTTTAGTTTTTCTAAAGAATTAATAACTTTGGGTGATTTTACAAAGGGGGAAAAATAAGTTATGAGGCAAAATGAATGATACTGCACCCTCGTATAGTTGGGTACTCAGATGAGAAAATTGTAACAAAACGCTTTTTAGAAAAAGCGTACATGTTCACTTTTGTCAGAAAGCTCCTCATATGTAGTTCTTCAAAAATATTTAACCTTTCATTTTTAAAGATGCTTTTTTATGACCATCTTTTCTTTTGAAATCTAGGGAATGCACATTTTTTATAGAGAAAAAAGAATATAAAAAGTTTCCACACTTTATTTTCAAGCAATAGTTTTGAATTTGTTGCTGAGGTCAGCGGCATAAGATTGTGACATTTCTTAAAATTCCTGAAACATTTTAGCATTTGAATAATGTAATTATTATTAGCAGCTAACAACTTTACATATTTAAAGAGGCTAAATTTTACACTCTCAAGATTGAAGATGTTTCAATGCAATCACTGAATGTTACTGCTAGTCAAGTTTCTTTCTGTTTAAAAAAAATCGATAATAGAAAAAAAGGATTATAGTAAAGTTGGAGAGAAAAGAAATTCATTCATATAATCTTAGCAAGGAAAGGTTAAAATGTGCAGCTTTTGAATGCTATTTAGTTGGCTGTAATAAATGTTAGTAACAGCATATTTAAAACATATGCTCACTTGAAAGAAATTGTTTCACACTAAGTTAATATTTGTCTCCTGTTGTATAATAAATCGCATCATTATGGCTTGTTTATCAAATTTTTAAAAAACTTTATATTAAATAATTTTTTTATAAATATATGATGAAAGCTAACATACTAAATGAATGTTATTAAAAAAATTGTTAGTATCTTTCAAAGTTTCTTAAATCTATATTATAAAAAAATTAAGTAATTATTTATCGCTTTTTTATGTCGTGGAAAAATTTTCATAAATGTTTTCTTATATTTAAAAATATGAAAATGATATACAAAATAAGCGCACAGTAAACATTAAAATTCAAACTGTCTTTTCATTTTTTTAAATAATTGTTACTCAATTCTTCTATCGAATTAATGCTATTTTTTAAATTCTAAGATATTAAGAAAACGTAGTATTGATATTTTCTCTTTTAACTCATCCGAAAGAAAAAAAGTAAAAAAGACTTAAGATAGATGAGGATATTTGAATTAAAACCTCTTTACTTTCTCACATGCGACAAAAAAAATGGCGTTTTTTTTTGCGACGCCAAAAAATTCGATTGATTTTCTACGTTAGAGTCCCCGAATACGAAAAAAAAACTTTATTGGAATTATATATGTCTGTCGCTCCGTCCGTCTGATGTAAACACTCACCGATTTCGGTGTTCGGTGTTTATTAGGGAGTACTCTAGAAATTCTAGGGAAGAACACTGCCGCTGTTTACAGATGGGTAATGGAAAATTTCGGGATCTAGACAACAGTGACATCTCATTTCTTTAATTGCTCTTGAAATTTTACCTTTATTTATTTTACTACAGAAGGGAAAGTTTGCCTGGACCCCGGGCAGTTAACAATAGTCTTTATCACCAGGACATGTATACCCCTGAACTCGGAGTAGGAACGGCTCCTTGTGGGTGACAACAATGGTATTCAAGAGAATTTAAAAACCAACTTAGTAAGGAGAACGAATATGGCGGCCTTCCTATGAGGGTGCCATTTTCTTTTTCTCTTGACCGAATTGGATCGGCAATTTTTCTAGCCCGTCTCCTGATGGCATTTTTTTGTTTTTTGTTCTGTTTTTTAAGGCAGCTTGAAACGAAGGCTGTTTTTTTGTGATACTCTTGAACTAATACTTTTTAAGCCCGGCACAAGCTAGGAAATCAGTTCTGGAGCATACGCCGGAGATAAAATCTTCATCCATCCATCCAACTTAGTAAATAAGAGCTTAACTTAGTAATAAGAGAAGACTTTTTTTTTTCAGCGTTTCAATAAATAATTCTGCAAATGTCGTGGATACGCAGAATAAAATAAGGTAAACTTTCAGTCGACGGTGCCCACTTGCTTCTCGCCAATTTTTCTTGGCACAATTTCATTTGCTGATGCCAAACACTGTTTGGGATGCGCTTTTCATTGCTGTTCTGCGCATGCTTCATTTGAAAAGGAGCGATTGAGCACGCAATGCCTTCGGCATTTCAAACGCGTACCGGGCAATTTTTTAAACTTAAAAAAACATCAGCGGCTTCACTTTCTGCAAAGCGGGACACTAGTAGCTTCGCTTTTATTCATTGAGAAGCGAAAACACAGAATAACATACAGAGTTCTGAACCTAAAGTGAATGAAAATGTTCGAAAACGAGAAAAGTGTAGTTAAAACTTCACATACCTATTTTAATTGCCCAATTGCTGTTTACAATTAGGACATTGATATCCGCTTGCTATCAATCCCTGATCCACACACTTCGAAAGGGAACCAATGCCATAATCAACAACAGCTGTACGAAGCGCACGTAACGAAATGATAAAATCAGACGAAAATCAAACCGACAAAACAAATTCAATTGAATCGACCAATCACATGAAACAGATCAACGGAACAAACCAATCAAAACGAATCGAAATATCGCACCATGCGCAAAACACCGATGAACAGATCAATTTCCGCGCATGCGCACATCTTACTCGTTAAAATCATTATTGCGCAACCAAAACAAATACCTTCGGCAGAGAGTTGGCGATCCTAAGAGGAACGAAGTAAGTGGGCACCGTAGACTAAAAGTTAACCGTAGTCCCAACAAAAGAAAAGTATCTGGTAGAAGAGGTGCTGCATATGGATACAACTCCAGAGCAAAGCAATGTGTGTGTTCTGTGGCGGACTGGGTCTGAAAATAGTGATTGCCAGGAGTCAGTGAGGGCCCACACACATCTACAAATATATTACAATTATATATATATATATAATTTTTTTATATTTAATTATATTAATTTAAATCTATAATACTTAATAATTATGTATTCAATTTAATTTTTTTATTATATATTTAATTTTCCCGCGTCTTTAAAATAAATCTCTTTTAACACCTCTTAATTTTCTACGTTTAAAATAGCGAAATTATGATTAAAGTTATTTGATTTTAAATTCCGGAAGTTAAATATTTCGTATACGGTTTTAGCGACAAAGTATGAAGGAGAAATGTTGCCCATTAGTATGGCATTTTTTGAAAGAGCCAGGAACTTTTAAAACAGACTTCTTTGGATGATTTAGAGTTTAGTAATTTGTACTGGTAATGTTTCAGTAATTTGTAACTAAACTGGTATCATTAAAAAGATATGTTTGAATTATAAGTAATTCAAAAATCATTTTGTTAGATAGTATATTTTGAAAATATTGCGGAAAAACGCAAAAATCTTGCTTAATTTTCAAGTAATTGAAATTTTAATTTACTTTTGGACTGTAAAAAGTTGACAATTATTTTCATCTTTTTACTTTCTCGTGTACGAAGTATACAAAGAGAAAATATTGTAATCGTCAAAAAATTCGAACTCTTGATTTTGACGAATCTCCACTTTTTAGACCTCCCTGAGTTCGAAAAACACAATTTTGGAATTATGTCTGTCTGTGTGTGTGTCTGTATGTGTGTCTGTGTGTGTGTCTGTGAACACGATAACTCAAAAACTATTAGAGCTACGGGGATGAAATTTGGTATGTGATCTTTACACATAATTTGTAGGTTTCTATCCAATTTTGGACAAAATCCGTCTACGGGAAGTCTGTCTGTCTGTCCGAGTTCATGTGAACACTATAACTCAAAAACTTGAATAGCTAGATGGATAAAATTTGTTATACAGTTTTATCGTCATGAATGTAGGTCCTTATAAAATTTTGGGCCAAATCCGTCAAAGGGTTGACTGTCTGTCGGTCTGTATAATCGCATACTTGTAAAAGTTATATCTCCTAAACCCTTTGGCTTAGATAAATAAAAATTGGTATGACGTTTGCTAATATTAATTGTAGATCTGTGCTCAAATTTCGTTGCAATCCATTGAAAAAAAGATGTTCAAATTGCATATTTGGTTCAAAATGCACATTGCGACTGTGTGTTGGCGAGCGTTTCGCTTATTTTACTCAAGTTAGCATAATTGGCATTTGACCTTGGCGAAGGAAGTTGTGGCTTCGGAAATTATGGCAACCCCCTGAACCCGAAAGTTCGTTCTGGACATTCTCCAGATGGAAGGTATGGTGAAATCCTGCTTGATAAATGTAGTAAGATTTCGTTCTCAAAAACTTTAAATGAAGTTTTGTACCTCAGCGCGCGTAAAAATTGAGAACTTCCGCAATTTTTTTTAATTGTTATCATTTTCCTTTTATACATAATCATAAAAATGGGCGCAGGTCATTTTAAAATTATAATGACTCAGAGTTTAGGAAGCAAACGGGATAAATAGTATACGGCACGTATGGAAACCCTAGTTAGAGGGGAAATGACACCTTTTTCGGAAGTATTCGAGAAAGTTTAGGGGAGACCACTCCCGCTGGTTTTGAAGAGCATGTGTGGCAAATTTCATAAAGATCGAGTAAAACTATAGATTTGTACAAAATACATCCTTATAATGTAAAAACTTATTTTGTTGTATTAAAATGCAGTCCATTTTCATTGTTTCGCGAGTTTTTTTTTTTCTTTAAGTCCAGTCTTTTTCTTTCTTTTTTCGTTACTTCAAATAAATTTAGTTTTTGATAGATTTTCTATGTTATTTTAATAAATTTACTTTTTAACGATGACATAAAGCTCATCTTTCCACTTAAGGCAAGATAATCTTCCTGGAGATTATGCAATTCATTTATTTGATATGATGAGGTTGAATTCTCACTTTATAATAAGCTTAATAATGCGCAATAATTGTAGATTATAATTATGTAAAATTTCAAAAAATAATCTTCATTGAATCTCGTGTTTTTTAGACTTTTTTTAACAGTGGAATGTAAAGACTTATGTCATTGGTTTCATGAGACACAAAAACATACTGCATCAAAATTTATCTCAAATGCTAATACATTTCCTATCTACTATTTTTTTTCTTCTACTAATTTCTTTCTCGGTCTTTTGTAGCAATTAATACTTTTAACTTAACAAAAATTAAATAAGTTTGCGAATTTAAAGTTTGTTAATATAATCAAATTAAGACAATTAATAAGATGGAAGCATTGGTTGGTAGCCGAATATTTCTAGTGTTGAATACTACAAAAGCAATGTAAAAATAGAGAAATGATAGTTTCAGCTTACCTCTTTTTTTTCTTTCCTTTTGCAAGATACGCTACATACGTCTTTGCTCTCTTACGACTAAAAACAGAAATAACACTTTTCTCGCCAATTATTTTCCATGAAAGACAGACCAATAAGACTGAGGCCCTCTTTAAACGAAACCCCTTTACTCTTCTAAACGCAAACTCCCCCCAAACGCATAAAGAAATTCGTGAGTGTCGTCTTTTCATAGATGTCATTTAGTGTCCTAGTCACAGTTTTAGACAAGAAAATCTTTTCTTACAGGCGAGTTCCCTTGTTTGTAATATTTATGACAGTAAAATTAAGCTACAAAAAAGAAAGAAAAAAAAGCTCCTCTTATAGCCATCTCTCACAAGAACCGCACCCTTGCTGCACAAAGGGATGCAATTCCTTCCGTCTTTCTGGGGGCTTCCGAAACCAACAAAAAATCTTAAAGAGTATTGCGGTTCGACTTTGCACCGAAAAGCTACCCTGTTCCAATAGCCCGAGGGTTGTGTGATGGCTGCAACATTCTGGAGAAACATCTGTAAATGATCGGAGGGTCAAAGGAAGTGGATTGGACAGAGACCTCAGTACTACAGTTCCTAAGGGCAGTTGTAATTGTGTATGCGTCTTGGGTCGGTATTCGACCACCCGCTGTTCGGCTGGTTGAATTACGAGGGCAATAAATCCCCAAAACATGGGCCTTGGGTACAAGGCTATTTTATTTCAATGCTTTAGAAAAGCTTACTATAGAGAAAGAGATCTTTTTTTCTCTCCCACACTTTCTGGTGTCCCAAATTGTCTTCTGTTTAAGGGGCCCACTTGACATCGGGCAAACTGGCAACCTCGCCAGTCCGCCACTGTGTGTGTTCCTGCATCTACAGAAACTCCTGAAGACCCCTCAGGTCAAGCACAATTGGCCATTGAACATGAAACAGATAATATATTGTATCAAGCAGACATGGGATTATATGATGGCCTGGTGGGAATTATGTTATCGAATGAGTGAAACCTGTTTAATAAAACATTAATTTTCTTTGAATATATTTATTCTCATGTCTCACTTCATCTGCGTACATTGGTTTTTAGGAAGAAATAAAATCTATATATTTTAATTAAAAATTGGCCTCATTATTTTATGTGTAACAATGATTTTAGCTTATTACTGATATTCAAAGCAAACACAATTTGTTTATATACATCAATTATTTCAGGTTTATGCATTACAATTAGCAATACATACTTTTTCTGATAGTGTCATCGAGGTCCTGGAATGTACCTATTTTTAATTTCATCCAAATCTTAATTTTTTGCTTTTCTAAACTTGAATGAACAGTTAAAAATTTTCTTATTGCATATTAATTTTTAAAAGGCATCTTATGAATCTATATTTTACTTAGTGATGTGGAGTGGGAAAATACACAGTGCATAGGCGAATATGTTTTGGGTAAAGGGAAATATATAATTGCACTTCAATTTAGATAGTATGCACTTGGTACATGGAACTATAATTCGGATACTTTGCACTATACTTCGAATACTTTGCACTATAATTTGAATACTTTGCACTATATTTCGAATACTTTGCGCTATGATTCGGATACTTTGCACTATAATTCGAATATTTTGGACTATAATTCGGATACTTTGCGCTATAATTCGAACACCTTGCACTATAATTCGAATATCTTGCACTATAATTCGAATACCTTGCATTCAAAATCAATTTTTATGGCATAGTTTCAAAAATTTAAATTGGGCAGATTGGTAACTAAAAATAGGAAATAAAAAATATACATATTATAAAAAAGATTATTACAAAAAATGAAAAAGGTTTAAAAACTGTATACAGCACGAGTGAAAGTTACTTTTGGCACAAAGTAAAAGAACATAATTGAAAAAAAATTATAACAAAAATAATACAATACTAAACAATACTTATTGTATTAAAAGAGCATTCTTGGGCCTATTGGGTCGACTTCTTTTACGTTTCTGCCCAAGAGGTGAACATTTAGATTCGTTTCGCGCTTTCTCCTGCCCCATACGTATTAATATGCCTACGTTATAATATGTCTAAGCTATGTTTACGAATATATTTTTTTGCAAAAACAGGACGCGAATATGTGGAAACAGAATCGTTACTGCCAGGGGTAGATACTGTCACTTTCCATACACAATGATTGTATTCAGTTTTATATACATTATGCGGGGTCCATATGAGATATACTCTTTCATGTGAATGGACCACTTCTGCATCTATATTCTGTTTGAACTGTAAAGATGGCAAATAAAACACATATTGTTTTCCGTTTTTTTCTTTTAGAATTTTGACTTCTAATTTTTCCCACTGATTTGGTTCTGTCCAAATGTTTGTGGGGACATACAAGCCATTTTACATACGGTTGCGTGTAAAATTATTTGTAATTCGGGTTAACTGGATCACGTTCATGTGACAATTTTTTCACAATCGCATTTCAAACACTTCAAGGAACTGATCAGCAGGGAGACGCTCACGAAATATACACTTCTGATAAAAAAATAAGCAACAAAGACAAAACTCAGAATAAAACAAAAACTATTTAATGGATATGCGTGAAAGTTGTACACGAGGTAGGTGTGGCATTACTAGACCACATATCAAACAATAAAGCAAAGACAAACAAAAAACACATATATTACGGCCGTCGCTGCGCAACAGCCCAAATTGGTAGGCAGAATGTGCAATGGGAACCACACGCTAATAACGGGTATGATACCCTCTAGCTGAAATGCATGCTTGACAACGGTGAGGCATGCTGGCAATAGTGTCGTTGATCGCTTGTTGTGGAAATAATGTCCATTCCTGTTGTAAGGCTTGTTGGAGCTCGTGGAGGGTGCCTAGCGGCACACTGCGACCTGCAATCCGTCTTCCCAACATGACCCACACATGCTCTATGGGATTCAGGTCCGGTGATCTAGCAGGCCACGCCATCTGTGAAATAGTTTCACTCTCCAGATAACTCCGCACCAATCGTGCTATATGCGGGAGAGTGTTATCGTCCATACATATCGCGTCGGTACCCATTGCAGCGATAAACGGCCACACAAGAGGGTGTAGAATTTCGTCGCGAGATCGGACAGCTGTGACGGAACCCCCAGCGAACACGTAGTGGTCGGTTCGGCCGTTCGTTGCTATCCTTGCCCAGACAAGTAACCCGCCACCTCTGCAATGGTCTCTTTGGCGCCCGATAGCGTGTCCCTGACTCTCGCCATATCATTGCCCTTCGTTAATCGTTCTGGATGTTAAATCGAGACTCATCCGTAAAGAGTACGTGGCCCCACTGCTCTGGTGTCCTTCTGCGATGTTCATGGGCCCAATGCAACCGCGCTCTGACGTGCGCTGGAGACAAAGGCACACAAACAACAGGTCGTCGTGTGAACAGTCCTCCTTTATGCAGTCTGCGCGACACAGTTTGGCGGAATATGGGCCTTCCTGCAGCAGCAGAGAGCTGCGAAGCCAGCTGTTAGTTTCCTCCGGCGTCTGGCACATTGCAACAGGTAGAGATCCTCTGCCGTTGTGGTGATTCTCCAGCGTCCAGACCCTCGTCTTCTACTGGCGTTTTGATCCCTTCTGGTAATGGTTCCACAGCCTATGGATGACACTACGATGCACATGAAGCTGTCTGGCAACAGCAGATTGTCTTGCATCAGCTCTCAACATACCGACAGCCCTCCAACGCATCTCATCGTGCAAATGGTTTCTTCTACTCATGCTTCCCGCTTTGGCGATCTCGGATTCCGCTGAATTTTCGCTGTTTGCAAACTGAAACATAGGTCCGGCAAGCCCCTTTTTAAGGCGTTGCGCTGTGACCGCGGGATTGTGTTTTATGCTAATTTTGGTTGCCTATTTGCATTCGGCGATGCAACCTCTACCTCATATGTAAATTGTGTGTTTTAATTCACCGTTTTGCATGTGTACCGCGTCTTTTCGTCTTTGTTGCTTATATTTTGAGCAGGAGTGTATGTTCCTCTTTTATCAGCGCATTGGTTGTCTCTAATCCATTATTGATAATATGAAAATAGTTCTTAGTACCTATATATCGATAAATATATCTGGTAAGCTATCCGATTTAAAGTATTCTGTGAGTATTGCGATCTTCACATCATTTTTTGCCTTTCATTTCTTTAAAAATAATACACTATGTTGAAGGTATCGTCATCGGAGCATAAATGAAGACATTCAATATCTTTGTCTGTAATGCCAAGTAGTTTGCCATTAATATTTTTTATTACATGAAAATAGCACGTCAATCGTCGGAAGGTAAAGCCAGGAACATCTCTGAAGTTATTCGTTATTACACTGCTGGCATCAGTCAATCAAATTTTCAAATTCCACTCAGTTTCATTCATTTTATAGAATGAGTCTTTCTCACAATTAAATCGTTCTCGCGCTGGTAGAGTACGGAGTTTGGATAAAGGGTGCCAGCTCAGGTGTCGTCCTTGTCATCCGACCGCGTTTTAAAATTAGCAGGTCCGTCCAAAGGTAATCCCCCTGTTACTTCAAAATGGGTCGTTAATATAAATAAACTAAACTAAACGCAATGGATTTAAATTCCTACCTTCAAAAGTTCTGTTACTTTGAGTTTAGTTCATTAGCTTATTTTAATTATTGTGCTGTTTTTGAAGTAAAACGAGGATATTTTGGGATGGACCTCGTCATTTTGAACCATGGGCAGATTACAAGGACAACACCTGAGCTAGCATCCCCTCTCTAAACTTCCGCACCACACCAACGGGAGGACGTTTGCCCCCATAGGTATGATTTGACGTGAAACAGGCCCACTACACGACTGATCTTTAGTGGAATCGGGTTTCGAACCTGAAGCCCTACGGCTCCGAGGCCGACAGTTTAGCACTAGGCCAAAGCGAACTCATTTCAATTTGAAAAGATACAAAAAGTAGGTATCGAAGCAGCGATATTGGCGCAAGAAAAAGTGACAATGTGTTAGCGAAGCATTGCTTAAAAATTTGGACTAAATATTTTGAATATTTGTAGTAAATAATTTTTTACTGCGCAGGTGCGAGACGCAGCCTAAATTTTCTTTAATAACTTCAAAGCCAGATATGTAGGGCAACTTATATAGGAATTCCATTAAAACGGTATAAGATATCGGCATTTCAGTGAAGAGAATTTCTGCTTATTTCTAAGAGAAACAAACTAATGAGGGTTTTTCCACAAACTGATATTTGCTAAACTTGAATTTCCGAATAATTTTATGGAATTTAATAAAAATTGAATATGCTGAATACCCAGGCATACTTGCAAATAAAATTCATAATTTAAATAGCAGTTCGACTATTATTATCCGAAGATTCAAATTTAAAAAATACCAATTTGTGGAAAAACCCTCATCATTTTGTTTCTCTTCACTGCAATGCATGCTGATATCTTGCTAAATGGTATTTGACTGGAATTTTTATATAAGTTTCCTACATATCTGGCTTTGAAGTTATGAAACTAAAATTCAACTGAATGACTTCGATTATTATTTTCGGCAGTGTTTTAACGTGTTTATTTGTCTCGTATTTTGCTTGCTGTATAATAAGCAATTTCACGTTGCAATTTTTTTAATATTATTTCGGATTAACGTACTCTGTACTGTTTTTCTACAATTAAAATGTCATTATAGCGAAGAAAAATAAGCGGGGAAATCAATAATATGTATCTTTGTTTTGTTTTTATTTTCAAAACTTTTTCGTGTCATTGTGGGCGTTTTTTTTTTCATTTTGTTGAAGTCCTGATTCCACGGGCAACGCCGTGCGCGCACTGCTAGTCTTAATATAAGTAAAAGACATTGTGGGTATATGGATATTGCATATGGGTATGTTCCACATCTCCGAAACCATTGCACCGATTTCTAGCAAACTTTGCACACTTATTTAAGACAAGGGGAAGATACCTGTGAAATTTTCGAAGTGCAAAAGTTAATTAAACATCCAGTTAATTAGTAATTAATCGAAATTTTGTCGTTTTTCCGCTGTAACTTCGGAGCAAATTATCCCACAAGAAAAATTTTTATACCATCTTGAAGTTCAAAATTTTACCGTTCCAATGATACCAATTTCATATCTGCGAAATTTTTTTCCTTAAAGTTTTATCTATTTTTGGAAATTTAATTTTTAAAAAATTAAATGAACGCAGACGATTTTAAAATAACAGAAATTTATAGATACTCCGCTGCTAGGCAACGATGAGACTTTGAATTAATTTAACTTTATTTTTGTAAATATTCGAAAACAGAAAATGCATGTGTCTGTCTGTCGGTCGGTCACAAGAACTCCTCCTAAACTGTGAACGGTAGCGACATGAAATTTGCACACGACATTCTAGAGTACATTTCTAGGTCAACATGTGCTATTTTCAACTTTCAGAATTAATTAGTTCTTAAGATATTTAATTAAATAATGAAAATTAAGCCGTTTTAAGCCTAATTATTAATAGTTTTTCGCCAATAACTTCTGAAATATTTATCGCACGAAAATAACTTTTACACCATCTTAAAGAGGAAAAAAATAGCTTTTTAATGATAGTTATTCCAACCTTAACTGTAATTAACTAACTGTAATTAACGTTTCAAAATTTAATTTTAACGCAATTTTTATAACTATACTTTCTATTTTTATAAAATTAAATTCATGCCAATTTAGTGTTTATCAAATCCTTCATTCACGTGCATTTACCACTGTTAAAGTTACAAGAAATATGGTTTTCTTTGGGCACTTTTATTTCCAAGGCAGACTTTTCATTTCCGGTTTTATGTCATGGCATATACCTCTTTAATAAGCGTGTGTTCCAACTTGTAGATTTCAACCTATGCTTTAACCAGGTAATAAGACACTAATTGCATGAAACAAATTAAATGTAAGAACTTGAAATTTTGAAACATGACCTAGAGTAGAATTTCTTTAAATAATTATTGGTGGTTATTTTTAATCTTGTAACTCAAAAACAAGTAGGAAATTATAAAGCCATATACTATCTAAAATGTAAACACTTTTATTCACTGAGGTATAAATATACAGAAATCAATTTACAGTATAGAAGAACAGTTGAATTCTTATTATCCTAGCCATTTATGCAAACAAAAATGTTTATAAATTATGTTATGAGAACTGTTCTAAATATATTTTAAATGTTTATTGAATTGTAATGAAAAATTAAATATTACATACCTTTTCCTGTTCCAATAGATTTCTTTCATTTATCAAAATGATCCATAAAACTTTGTCATTATTTACCGCATTCCTTTTTCTTCTTGATTCGAAATCGAAGAGATATTTTCCCACTTTCTTTAATTTTCTTCTTTTTTGGTGTAGTAATATGGGTGCACAGGGTTTCATGTTGCATAGCACTTCGTGCTCATTCATATTTATCAATCAATCGTAAATATCCATCGTTTGACCACTTCATTTTCAAAAAGATACAAATGAAAACATAAACAATGCAATGAACGAACATGGTAGATTACACATTTGAGCACGCACGCGGTGAGAATTTCGTTTGATGTTTCACAAAAAACCGTCAATCCTTGGATCGCGTTCGTGGCATTCGTTGGTTCTCGCGAAACCCGTGCATTTCGAGAAATGTTTACACACTTAGTAGAAATATGTGCGCCTTGTCTTGTCGCATGCGTGTTCAAGTCTGGAAGCGGCTTTATGAGCAAAAAACATGCGGGAAAATTTGAGATTTTTAAAGAAAACCTTTATATGTTCCAGAATATACTTACTATTTTTACGAAAATGCAGGTAAGCAAAGTGTATGTTAAGCAAAACCACTGATAATTATCAGCTTTCTGTGGAACGGAGTGAGCCCAGATTTTTTTTCTCCTTCAACTTCTGGTTGGTCTCGTGACTGAATCTTCACTGTAAAATGCGAGTTAGAGTCTATTCTTTATTTGTTCGAAGTTCAAGGGCATTAGTTTAGCCATTCTGGAGAAATTCTAAAAAATGTGAAAATCCGAAAGTGTCCAGATATTTTTGATAATATTCTGTATTTCCAATTGGAAAAAATGCTTTTAATGAAGGGAAGCATTATATGTTTTTTGAGTGAATAAATATACTCCTGAAAAAGTTATGAAATCTAACTTTTTACACAGTCCCCAGGTTCTATCAATCATATTTAGTAAAATATTTTTCACACTTTTACATTATAAAAAAAAAGCACCACTCTTCTGCGACTAAAACTGACCGAGTTATGGATCTTTGAATATTGCTGATTTCGACCACTTTACACCATTTCACTAGCCGTCTTGAAAACGATCCACCAATCAATGCACAGAACTTGCTCAATGAGGACGCTGATTGGTTACAAATCAGGAAATTCAAAGCTCCATAACTTGCTCAGTTTTAGTTGCAGGAGAGTGGGACTTTTTTTGTTTAAAATGTTCAAGTGTCAAAAATATCTTACTAAATATGACTGATAGGATTGGGGGACCGTATAAAAAGTAAGAATTCGTAATTTTTTCAGATATATTTAATTACTCAAAAAACATAATTCTTCCCTTTATTTAAAGCATTTTTCCAATTGGAACTACATGTCTATCTCTAACAGTTTAGAAATTAGCTATTTGACCACGATAAGTGTGGACACCCTGTATATGAAGAAATGTTCATTTTATGCTATTTTTCAGCAATCGTTTTTAAAATAATTTAAGAAATGCAGACAATATATTGATTAAATATTTAAACAACATATGAGCAATCACAGTGCATCAATTAGAAGTAAAAAATTTATTACAAAGCACACTTTGGATATTACAAGAATAAAATGGCACATGTTTCAAAATATGTTAATATCACAGATCATTTTCTAAAACATTTAAGTATTAAAATGAAAAAAATAGGAACTCATAATAATAATAATGAACTCTTAACCTTTTCCTTCCTTGTACCAGAGAATTTTTTATCTTTGAATGCAGGTCGGTACAACTGCTGTACCAGACACCATTGAGAATTTTACTCCCCGCATTCAACGGAGTCTCCCCATAGCCTAAAGGTTAATATAAATACAATAAAAGCATTTACTGAAACTCAAATTGATGCATGAATTTCAAAACAAATGTAACTTGAATTTTAAAAACACATTTTCTTGGAAACAAATATTCAAAAAAAACATATTCAATAATTGAAGGAGGATGGAGAGAGTCACTGGTTAAAATCAGAGTGTTTCAAAAATGTCTTCTTGATTTAATACTAAAACCAACACAGATTGACATAATATTAAACTCTTAAAATAAATACGATAAAAGCATAGATGGTTCATTGGCATGCAGGTTGATTTTTACTCAACTTAATGCTTGAAAAAACAAGTTCAATAATTGTAGGGGAGTGGAGACAGTCACTGGTTAAAATCAGAGTTTCAAAAATGTCTTCTTGGTTTAGTACTAAATCAACATAGATTCACATAATTTATACTTTTATGAAATAATTCAAATTTTTAAATATTAAAAGACAATGAAATTTCAGAAAAATATAAATAATCATACTTGTAATATCTGTAGTGTATTCATAAAGTTAGTTCATATTCAGTATTATTTCATTTTTGATCCTTTCTTTTTTCTTGATTTTTGCAACTAAACATAAAGGGTATATTTGAAATTCATAAAAAAAAAGACTTTTTGTAAAATGCTTTTATATGCTAGTGGGAACAATGGCATAGCTAAAGGGGAGGACCACCTCAGGTAGCACTTCAAAGTGATAGAATTTGAAGTGCACATAAATTTATTATTTTTTTCTGATTTTTGTAAGAATTATTATAATACAAGCCAGTGATGTCAATTTTTTTGCCCTCTAACAAAAAAAATCTAATTCATTTAAAAAATTGTTTTTCCCCTTAAAGGAAGTTGACAACTTAAGCAATAATCTTGGTAGTTAAATTTTAACAGTTTGATTGAAATTCTATATAAAGTTTTCTATCAAATATTTATAGTAAAAATCAATATAAACAAATAATTAATATTTTTATTAGGATAGCATTATTTGCAGGTACTGTACCTGCGAATAAAACATTATTTGTAGGTACAGTACCTGTGGATAAAACGTTATTTGCAGGTACAGTGCACCAACGTCTGGTTTTTGTATGATCACCCTAATTAAGTAGCACCGGGCACGGTCAGAACTTGGGAGGGTGACCACTTGAGGAACACTAAATGCTTTTGGCTTCCTTTTTGAGTTCTTGACTCATGGACTTAGTTATACCACATCAAGTGGAATTAGTTTCAACAATTAAAATATCTGCAGATTAAATGTTATGTACTGTTTTGAATAAATAATGAGTGGTCGTGAATTTTTTCTCTAATCTTAACAATTTGAAAAAGATGTTTAAATATAATTCTAGACATTATTTCTCATTGCTGGACTTACATTCAAACCTTTTCTTCATTTCTACAAATATTTAATAGTTTGTTTTTAATCCATTGTTAAAAACTGAAGTAGAGAGATGCTGTTTATTATCGAATTTTGCCTATTTTTGGATAATGGGATTAGAAGGTACTGTATCTTTGGATAAAACATCATTTATTAGCCAGTGCACATTCTGTTCAAATTATTTTTCTTCTATAGGAATAATTGAAGAGACCTCGAAGCAAATATTCATACATTTTTAAATTTAAATCACATACAAGTAAGAATATAATTATTTAAAATATGCTTGAAAATTAACAAGGTTTAGAAAACAAAGAGTAAAATCAAATAAAAAAATTGAATTTATAGACATCTCTTTTAAAAATGAATAAGGAAATTTCAAATTCTTAAACAGATTTGTTTACGTTTGCGAGTATGAAACAAAACCCTAACTTATTAGCTAGATTTGATCCTATGACCTTTCGGTTTGTAAGCAAGTACTTTACAACCATGCCACTCAGCCGTGATATGAAGAGGTATGGGTTGTTTAAGTTTTTCTTTAGCTTTTCACCCTTTGTTAAAATTTTTAACAACGATTACTTCTACATTTTCTTCAATGTAAATTTGCATTTTGTAAATGGATTATAGCAGATTCAGACTATTGACTTTGGTGTTTCCGTCAACTGCAAAGGGAAGTTTAAAATTTTGTAAGACATCTTTCGGGTCTTTGGAGCTCATTAGGATCCGAAATTTGTTTTTTTATTGATAATTTGCCATATGGTTTAATTTTATGACTGAAAAAAAATCAGTAAAAATATTTTGTCTACCAAATTCAATCAAATGAATTAGAAATCAACTCTCATGACCAAATTAAATGTGAAACAAAAATGTCGCACATCTCCGATGAGAAACTGAAAATTCTCACAAAGTAGCATTAATATTTCTTTTAATAATCTCATAAACAAAGAAAGAACATTTCAAGTACAAAAAGAATATTTTAAAACTTCTACAGAAGCATTCTGAATTTGACAAAACCTGCAAGTAATCCGTAAGTAGAGTATACATGCAAATGTTTTATACATAGGTACAGTGTACCTGCAAATAACATTTTATTATTAGAAGAAAAACATTTTTCTGTTTACCTAGTCTCTATGGTTAAAACAGAGTGTCTGTGTTCCTTATACAAATCTACAGCTTTTGTGCAATCTTGAATGAAATTTGGCACATATGCTCTTCAAATACAAAATGCGAGAAAAATCACAGTTGACTTTTCAAAGTCAAAAAGTTAATTAAAATTACAGTTAAACTGTGTGAAGAGCCTTATTATTACAAAATATTTTACCATAATTAAACAAAAATTTATAAAATTAGAAAGAGTAAAATTCTCTTATAAACTGCTTGTTTGTTCTTATAATTAATTTTATACAGAACACGTAGTTAAAAATAAATTTCACATATTCTTGAACTCTATATATATTAGATATATGTGACAGACTGAATTAGTGGATAAAATGCAACATGCAAGAAAAATGTGTTCAAGTTTTGTCAGTTCTGCACCAATTCCATGTAAACAAGCAGGCTCTCAACATACATCATCAAAATTCTGAAATCAATATTGTTCTTATCAGTGCATTTTTTTTTACAAATGAATATCTACTTGCAAACTTTACTTATAGGATTAAAAAATTGCTTGATGACTTAGTACTGTGTCCAGAGACAGCTTGAGAAGCAGGTGGTGACAAAGCAGGAGTGAAGGGGAAACAAAAAAAAAAAATGTTTTAATACACTTGAGAGATAAAGTCATATTTTAAAATTTTGTTGAATATATTTTCTTAGTTTCAATAAGACCATTATATAATCTTAAATATAGCTGAAGCCTAAAAATTCTAACTGCAGTATTAATAAGACATATTTGCAGGTAATTGCAATTTGTCCATTTGTTATTTACCTGCAAGTAACATGCATATTTCTAAGTAAAAGGTTGTTTGTCATTTATAATACAGGCATTAAAGAATAAAAAAAAAAAAAATAGTTGATTGGGGGAGGAGGGCGCCATATTGTTGCCTTGTTTGATTGGTAAAGTTACTCCGGGTTGCTTGTGACTGGTCTTTTGAATTTGCATAATTCCGAAAGAATTAAACTTTGTTTTTCTTTTATTATTGCTAAAGTATAGAGGCTACAATTTCAGATAACAGAAATTAGTCAGATGGGGTTTTATTAATACTTAGAATTTTCTAAATTTTAAATTCAAGTCGAAGACATGCATGACATTCAATCAAACCTTGAATTAATACATAGGTAAATGTTTAAATTAGTAAACATGTACAAAGTCATTTAAAAAAAAAAAACTTGACAATATTTCAAAATACCTTAATAAGTTAGTTACAAAAGTAAAAAAAAAAATTGCAATTACTTTTCTGTTAGTGGAATACCAAACTACAAATCTATTTATTTTTTCTTTATTTTTTTATTGTGAACAACATTGCAATGTCTCTTCAGGAAGACTTTTTGAGAAAACCCCCTTCCACAGAAATCACAGACATAAGGTTTTTCTTTGGTGTGAGTTAAATAATGCCTATTCAAATTTTTCTTGGAAGGGAAGCCTTTCCTACACACATCACAAATATGAGGCTTTTCTTGGGTATGCTTGAGAGAATGAGTTTTCAGATCGTATTTTCTAGCAAATTTTTTTTCACAAAGATCACACTTGAAAGGTTTCTCCTTGGAATGACAAAACAAATGTCTCTGCAGGGCATGTTTGTAGGAAAATGATGCATTACAAATAGCACAGATATGTAGCTTTTCCTTAGTATGGACAAGAAGATGCCTGTACAAGTTGCTCTTTTGAGAAAATTTGGAACCACACACCTCACAGATATGAGGTCGCTCCTTTGTGTGTACAAGATGATGATCCTGCAGTGTATTTTTCTGACTAAAACTTTGAGAGCATATGTCACAAGTGTATATTTTTTCATTAGAATGTACAAGATAGTGTCTATTTAGATTTCTTTTTAATGAAAAACTTGTGTTACAGAACTCGCAAGTGTGAGCTTTTTCACCAGTATGGGTCAGATTGTGAATACTCAGCCCTCTCTCGGTCAAAAGCATTTTACCACATAAAGTACAAGGAAAGCATTTCCTTTCCTTATGAGTGAGCAAGTGAGCTTCCAGGTTTTTCCTCCAACTGAACATTTTACCACAATTATCGCAAGAAAATGGTTTCTCTTTTGTGTGAATACGATAATGTACATTCAAGGCGTTTTTTCGAGCAAATGCTGCAGGGCAAACTTCACAGACATGAGGCTTTTCCTTTGTATGAGTTAAATAATGACGTTTCAGAGACTTTTTCTCAGTAAAAGTTTTTTCACATAGTTGACAACAGTGTAGCTTTTCTTTTTTCTTAACTTCCCTTTCCATTTCCTTTCTTTTGTTCTAAAATAATGAGACAGTAAACCTACCAAAGAGAAAGTAAAAAATTACATTAATAAAGTTAAATATTTTATTGATTAACAAAAGAACATTTCAAATATACATGTGTAAAAGTAATAATCAATAACACATTTTTTAAATATCCAACATTAAAACTTGATTTTCAAGTTGATATAATTTTGTGTAAGAATACATATTATACAGTCACATACATCTACTAAAATCATTCCTAAAATTAAGATATGTAAACAATTTAAAAAAAAAATAGAACATAGGTTGATTTTTGTGTGCATCAGTTCCAACAAAATCAATGAGGTGCACAAAAAGTACACAGTTTCAGTCGAAACAGCAGTATAAAAATCAAATCCTGACTTTAGTTTTAGGCCTATATTCTACACAAAACTATAATTTTTAATCAGTGTATAATGAATTAAAAGCAAGGAAACATTTTAAAGAAAAATTTAGTATACCAACATAGACATTCTTATAGAAATATTAAAAACAATGTTGGAGGGTCATTGTATTACTGTTTCTAGTATCAACTTATTCCACCGAAATAGAGCACCATCAATATAATTGAAGAAAGACTACAAAAGTCTACTCTCAAACTGGTAAAGTGTACCTAAATATCTGCTGAAAAGCATTTAAAAAATAATTGAAGAATATAATAAACAAGGGCTTTCAGAAACCTGATCTGCTATATTTTTTAGAAAGAAACTACACTGAAGAAACTGAACTTCAGCTTCATATAAGCTATATATCTGACATCATAATATGCTCGATTAAGATTAGATAGTGAGTATAAAAAAATAATGCTCAAACTAAACCAATTTCAATTTCTTGAAACAAGTTATATATATATATTAGGGTGTCCCAAGATACAAGGGAATTTTTTTTTTTTTGCAAAATCGAATATGCATACCCTCTATTTTTTTTCTATTTCACCTCAGTAACATAAATAAAACGTACTATTTCAATAAGATAATGGTAACCTGTGCCGACTTTAGGTCAAACTTGAATGTTAACTCTTGTATAGGGAATACTATGGAAAAATTGCAAAATGTATGTTTCTTTGGTACATATAAGACACCAATTTATTCAAAGCAGATATTTATTACCATATTACAGTAAAAGAAACATTACTGTACATATTTACGTTTCATTGTTTGTTTTTTACTGTCAGGATAGATCTTCATGTGTTCTTGTACTCAACGTAACAAAAATTGTCTTTGTTCCTCCTCAACCGTTATTAAACCATGAAAGTCCTGCATAATTTTTACCGCTCTTTCAGCTGTATCGTTCACTGCTCTATGCATTGAGACTGTCTTTTTCGCGTCTAGAAACGAAGTGTTATTTGCCCACGAAGAGGGACTCTCGTTGAGAAAACTATCATCAATTTTGAATCTAGGAAACAATGACTAGCTTTTGTCTGATATGAAATCATCGATGCTTTTCTCTGTAAAGAAATAAAATAACAGGTAATAATTGTGCAATATAAGTAAATAACTAAATAAACTAGAAAATCAACGTATCAAATTCACCATTCAATGAACCGTAAAGTTCTTCCTTTGATGGAATGTATCTTTTCTCATGGGTCGAGAAAATTTCTCTGTGTAAATTTGCCACCATTTTTAATTTTGTTTCTTTGTCCACATCACCATCAAAAAGTGCCAATACTGCTATTTCGTCAGTCAAATACCATAAATGCTGGCTAAATTTCAGTAAAGCAGCTTTCGAGATGCTTTCATTTACTTTTTCGTAAGCTTTCAGATTTTAAAAGGCACAAATCTTTGAAGAGTGCTTTAACTGCCAAAATCCATTGAAGCCATGGTTTAACGTAGATTGTCACGATAAACAAGCAGATGTCTAACAGTGCCTCCTTATCCTTAGTGTTTAATTTCAGCTGAGAACTAAATAACGATAGTTTTAGGGAGCAAATCGCTTGGGCCATCCATCTAGCTTGGTGCATGGCATCCGGAGGTCCAATTTTAATTTTTCCCCCCTGCATCTTTACCTAAAAATACGATAGAAAGTTCGATCAACTCTTGATAGTCATCTCTGACCATAACATTTTTAAGTTCAGCGCGGTAAAAGTCAAGTAAATTTTCAAGTTCAGTTATGGTTCGGAACAATTCCAAAGTTTCTCTATAGCACTGTATTTTAGTGGGATCAATGTTTTTCCAATTATCTTTGGACTTTTTAAAGAGTGGAATATCGGGGCTTGTTGTCACTTGTTTAATTTTCACTTCGAATACTTTAATACCAGTTTGTATACATGAAGGCGGCAAGAGAAAAAAAGCATTTCCCTATCAAATATTTGCTCGAGGAGCACACAAGCACCATTAAAACAACCTGTATTTGAAGCCATAGTATCGCAACAAAGAATTTGGTTTTTGTCTTCGAGATTTCAATCTAAGATCGCTTTCCAAACAGCCTGTGCCTGTTCTTTGCCTGTAGAATTATCCAGTCTCGGCACAGCAATGAGTTGTTTTTTAAGTCCATATGAAATAACTATAAGCAAGCATTCTTCTTTCGATTTTCGAGCACTCAAAGCAGGCAATAATTTGCCATCCCAATTTAAGGCCACTACATCCGGTACCTCGTTTTGGAAATCAATTTTTAAGTTTTCCATGTGTTCCTTCCGTTTTTCTGTTCGGGGTTCTTTGAATTCAAGACTTGCTTATCGAAAATTCGTCAATGTTACATCCAAGTGCATCAATAGTAGCTTCAAGAACAAAAACAGTATCTCCCATACTTAACTGACACCTGTCTAATACAACAACTAACTTTGGAATAATACAATCTTTCCTCATTACTGATTTACTTGTCCCAGGTTCTGAGCTTTCGATCAGTGTTGGGAAATCTTCTGAAGCTATATTTTCACTAGAATTCGAAAAGGAATCTTCTTGCAATGGTTCGTATAATGCCGAGGATTTTGAAGCGGAAACATATTTGATTCGCCGATTTTCTTCTTTGACAACTCGAAGTCGCACCCTTTCCTCTTTGTCGGTCAGTTTTTTTATCCATTCCACCTAAGTGACCAGGTCGGCCCAGCAAGAACATCCCATCTTCCTCTATTTTCATTAACTGAAGTGCATCAACGTGTGCAATGTCGAACAAATTGTCAAAATTACTTATAAATTCTTGTTGTCGCCGCTTGAATACGCCTTGTAATGTCTTTGCATTTTTTTTGTAAGTCTCTCCAAATTTGATACACATTAACAAGTTTCCGCACACAATTTGGCAATGATTTTGTAGGTATGCATGCCTTTTCCCAAAAGATAATATATTTGCGAATAGCGAGATTTGCAATTTCTTTAACAGTTAAATTCACATCTCGAATATTGTAAAACAAAACTGCAAGATCTTGTCCATTAGAGAGAAGTTTTGAACCTGTTATTTCATGTTGTATTTCCCTTATTAAAAATATCACTTTTTTAGAACTACCCAATTCCACTGCCATGTTCTATTCACTGATTAAAAATTATACAAACATTTAGTAACAAAACAACTTGGAATTATAAGCACATTGACACGTGGATGTGCTGTGTCCTGAGTAAACTGATACCGACACTTTAGATGCAAGTCGGCACGGGTTGTCGTGTTCAAATTACATTTTATTTACAATTATTTTGACATAAAAGGAAAAAAATAAGAGGGTATGCGGAGAAAAAAACGACTTTCATTTTTTTTGGGACACCCTAATATATATATCTATATATAATGTTAGAATGAAATTATTGCACAGCAATAAATACAATTAAATTTTTTTGTAATAGCAGATAATGTTTGCTCAGTAAATGATTAGCTTTAGAAGTGTGACAATTCTTTTCTTTTGATGTTCATGCAGAAATATGAATGTACGTAATTCATTCACAATTAGCTTTTACTGTTACAGAGTCTTGCTGCTCTACCTTACTTTGCCATTATAGTACTGCATCAATTTCCTAGGTGAAACTTGTATTATAATTAAAATAACCAGCACTTGCAATTCTTGAATTCTCTGAAGGCAAGATCAGGAGTGTGGTGGAGCCGACACGCCTTTCCACCACTGCTTTTTTTTTTTTCACGAGAAATAAATAAGAAAAAATTATGAAAATGTCCTTAAAACAGCACGGTTTTAGTCACCCAGGTTAGAGCATTCTGGCACTACCTTAGAGCGTCCCAGACTGCTTATTTTGCGACCACACCACTGGGCAAGATAGAACATTTTAAAGAACTCCAGTTTAAAGATTTTTTTTGAGAAAAATTCTGAAATCAAGATATGAGACAAGATTAAATATTACGAAATAAAAAGGTTGAGTTCATATTGAACAAGTTACAATAGTTACATCAATGTATAAAGATTAAATGCTAAATATTTAAAGTAAACTTATTATGAGATATGATATCAGTGAGCTGGTTAAATTAGCATTTGTTAAAATATTATACTGTCATTTAAAAAAAATGTAAATATAGCCTTCAAAATAGCTTTTTTTGTAATGATGACTATATTTTACACAATAAGACCAGCAAGAACTGGGCACAAATTGAGCATATAATCAGTAAAATATATTGATGCCAAGATGATTAACTAAATACACTTTTATTGACGATTTGTGACAGATATATAAAGTTATTATCACATGATACCATTCTTTATAGAATTCTTTCTGACTTCAAATTCATTTGTCTTTCCTATTCAATAGAATAATTTGCACATAGTTCTTAAAATTAAAATATACCAACATTTTTAGCTTTTATGGCTGATTTTAAAATTTTAATTCTTTGAATGAAACAGAGTTCATAAATATTAAAACAATTTTTTAGACTGTGAAACAATAAAGGGGGAATCTTAAACTTCTTCTTTTGAGGATTCTGCCTGACATGTTGATACAAATGCTTTTTTTGGAAATGAAAAATTTTGATTAACTGAAGCATGTTCATTTATTACTTCAAAAACTGTATGAGTTTAGAATGATTTTCACCATTTTTCAATAGTAATTAGATCAGAAGAAGAAAAGCAAGCAATGAGGTACTGTGCTCAAGGTTTTGCTTTGGAGACTTGGGGCCATTTTAAGAGAGCATCAACCTCTAGATTTCAATCAAACATAAAATTATCAGCAAATACTTTCATTTCTCCATAAGAGTAAAATCATATCGATTATAATACAAATTTCATAGCATAAAGTATTCAAGGCATTCAATAAAAAAATTTCATATTCTTTAATCTATTATTTCTAACATTTCATGCTTTAATAATTTAATATAAACAAGTACTTTAAAATAAAGGAAATAAAGTATTACAGAATAATAAGAATGACTATAAAATACAGAAAGACTTTTTATTATTAGTAGTATTTATTGACAGTAGAAAGAACTTTTTAATTTCAATATTCAAATTTCTAATTGTTTCAGAAACGTAGCAAAATATTACCTCTCCAAGATGCATCTGGCTTGAGACGAAGTCTACAAAGAGTAAAAAAAAAAAAAAAAAATGAAAGGTATTTAATAGCTTATAACTAAACTTGAAAGTTATAATTCAAGATATAAGGCAATTCTTTTTTCTTTATTCTTATTTCTAACAGGTTTAGTAAAAAGATATGTTTGGAGACATATTCTTGCTATAAAGCCGCTTTGTCTCCAATTGAGGATAAAAAAAAAAAAATTGACAACTAATTCTCGAATTGAGGACTACACATGAGAGTCGAGGAGACATTAGGGAATGATCGCCAAGTAGTAAAGAAAGTGCATCAGCAAATATAGGCGCGCTCTTCAAGAATTCAGCGACATTTTATCTTGATTCAAGGCATTCCGTAACCATAGTTACAGAGCCGGTTATGGATAATTTGATGATTGAATTGAAGTGGACAATAAAATGACGCACCTCTAAGAGAAATTTTGATATAAATATAAAAATCCACCAGAGACAATCACTTAATAAAAGAAAATGGTATATTTTTTTTAAATAAAGACCATGTATGGCTAGGGATGACAAATATTTGACGAACAGTTATTTTCTATACAATATCATAGCGGAAGTCCACAAAATAATGCAAATAAAGTCAAGATTATTTAATGTAATAAACAAAAAAAACTCTTCCACAGCATAAAAAATCTGAAAATCTTAGAAAAATTAAGAAAACTAAAAAATATATAATTTTTAACTCTTATTATTTAAAACAGAGTGAGAAAAAGTATTTCTATACTTTGAGAAGTTGAAACGTAAAGAAGAATGAGCAGATAACAAAATTACTATTTTTCTAATTTTTTTCATTTGTTTTGTTTGGGTTTTAAGCTGGTGCGATTTAATATTAAGAAAAAATATTACAAAAATGAATTTGAAAATCCTCTACAATAATTATTCATCTCTTTTATGCTGTTTTATAAACGTCCAGTTAAAGTTTTCTATCCAAAAACAGAAAATAAATAAAATTATTGTTCTTTTGTTTATTTCATCGAAATACGCAGCGAGCACGCACCCCCACTTACGCTGATCGTTTTGCGCAGTCGCAGTGCTCAATGTATCTATGGCTGCTCAATGTGTCACGGTGTGATGGCATTTAAATGTACGTATCGTAACTTGGTTCTCGAGTCTTTGATGGGTTACTTAAGTGAATAAATACGTCATTACAATCGTCCACTTCATGTAATAATGGCAGCCGTCGCTACAACGAACGGAGAAACCGACGAAAAAGCCTTGTGGCCAGAATTTTGTGAGAAAAATGCCCGTGTCGCTGCTGTGGATTTCGCTCAAAGTTACCGTTTGTTTATCAACGACCATCCTAATTTAGGTAAAGTAGTGAGTAATCAAGAAATCAGTAAGAAGTTTATCGACTTTTTCCTCGAGTACTTCGATTTGGAAGTGAAAAAAAAGGTGGGCGAAAGTTCCATCTCCTCCAATGGTCACAGTGCTCAAGACATCGCTAGTGGTGGTTCCGATGTAAACAGAACTAGACCTAAAAACCAAGAAACTTCCCAAGAAAATATTCGTAATTCAGCGACGGCGACAAATCATGAAGATTATAGTGATCTGTCGGACCCTGAAGGCGAATCTCCCAAGTCTCACCCCAGAGCTTTTTTCAGACGTTTGTCATTCAAAGGTTTGAAGCGCGGAAAGGGTCTGTTTCATAAACAGCATTCGGACGAAGTCGAACTGTCTTACCATGACAGACGTGCCCGTGGTGACAAACACGAGAAAACGAAGTTA
>BGPR01015916.1:0-35715 GCA_013235015.1 Araneus ventricosus
GTTTGTACCCGATACATTTACTTGATACTTTTGTATCTGATACAGCCAGTAACCGATCCATTCCCCTTTGAAACGGAACTTCGGCAATCGGGTACAGATACGAGTCTTTCAAGTTGCGATGACTTGGCGTCTTCGGAAGAAGTATTTCTGATGATGCCCAGATGGCTTCTGTTTTGACAGCTATTAGACGGATGGGGGGAAAGAGGGAGGAAAGGATTTATTAATAAAGCTGTTTCGCTCAAAAGCTCGCTCCGAGCCGCGTCCTTTTATTTTATTCGATCATTGTAATTTCTTTATTTCAGATGTTAGCAACGATTAGTGTTAGAGATGGCGGTTATTTCAAAACACCCATCTTTGGTTATTTCAATTCCTAATTAACCTGGACCAATGTTTAGAGTTGAGATTTTTTTAAAGCTCTTTCGGTGATTTCCACTAAATGGGATAACGAAGCTTCCTGTAATATACACGCCTCCCAAAATTTCCTTAGTGGTCTCATCGAAGGGATTTAAATATCCGATATTTCAGACACCTATTAAATGACTGCACCAGGAATAATTCTTTGTGCATTTTTAATGGTGGAATAGGTTGGGACTTCAGCAATTTAATGAAAATGGCATTTATACTCAAATAACCTGTGGTAGGTTACAGAACTCGGGACGTTATAGGTCAATCAACTCAAATAAACTTCAGCGTGTAGGAGGTGTGTATTATTTGTACCGATTGAACTAAAAGTATTACATTTCAACGATCACCATAAAAACGAAACCTTGCGTATGACCTTTACTATTTAATCCAGTGTTGCTAATATATTATTTAACTACATTAAATAAATTTATTTTAATTGTAAAAATACTAATTCAGATTTTTTCTAAAAACCACCGCCCACTGATTAGTAGTGACCTGAATTCTTTAATTTACCCCATTACCAAAACTAATTTGGCCGTTTTTTAAATCCGGGTTTTGAGGGTTTAAAAAAATCGGGTTATAAGCAGGACAAAAATTACCGAAAAAATGGCTAATCGCAGAAAAAAAAAAAAGCGATTTTCGGTTTTAACCGGTAGAGTTTTCCCATCCCTAATCAACCCCTCCTAATTACAATATTTAGAAGGGGTTGCTCTAGTTTTTGTGTTTTAGTGTATTTTTTGGGAGGGGTAAAAAGTAGAAACAAGAAAGAAATCCGTTCTGGGAAACTTTTTCACTTTAAACGTTCGTCTTACAGTGTGTAGTATTTGCCTTGATAATTTTATTTACAAGTCATAATAGTTTAGTTATATTAACGTTCCGTTTTGAAGCAACACGAGGTCTATATTGGTACGGACATCGTAATTTTGAACCTCTGTCAGATGACGAGGACGACACCTGAGCTGGCATCCCTTCTTCAGACTTCCGTACCACACCAACGGGATGACGTTTGGCCCCTAGTGTGATTTTACGTGCAAAAGGCCCAATACACGACGGATCTTCAGTGGAATCGGGTTTCGAACCTGGAACCCTCCGGCCCTTAAGTCGAGACCTTACCAACTAGGCCATCGCGGCTTTTGCACAAGCCATCAGAAACCAACTTAAAAAAATAATATTTGCAAAGAAAGCATCTAACATTGTAAAGCATCTAATGTTTTACAATGCCCACCTGGACATCTGTTCATATGCCAAACGCCCTATGGCTAATGAGTTTCCATCTGTTGCAAATTGCAATGACGACGATCCTCTGATAAAGTAATATATATCAATGTCATGAAAATCAATCAATGTTGAAATTAAATGGAAAGACTGTTTTATATATAAATATATAGTTTTTTTAAACAATAAATATTTATTTTTTTTCTCTCTCTACTTTTTCGTAGTTGTACCCATATGTTCTCAAAGTTATTGTTTTGTTAATAAACCTACTTTCTTAATATAAAAGAAATTTCGTGTTTTTTATTTCAAATTGGGCGAATTAAAACTCTATATACTAATAGATATTAGCTTTAAAGACTAGCATTTCTATATGTACCGAAATTGCTTGTTACCTATAGCTTTGGTGGTTAATTTTGTGCTTTATTTTTTAAAACGTTATTAAAAAAAGGGACTTTCATAAAGCATAAAATTATGATAACAAGAGTGTAGCTTTCATCACTTTAGTTTTTAAGTATTTCATCGTATATTTAAATTTAAAGAATATAAAAATTTTTTCTTTAAGTAGATTTTTTTTAATCGTTATATTCTGAAAATATTCATGTTTAAAGTTTTATGTTCAATTCATTTTGCTAACAACAATTCTGTTTGAGTTACTTATTTGCTTCAAATAAAAAAAATGTTCAAAGCAAAATATATTTGTTTATTCGTAGAAAGTCCCATCAATCTGGTATACTTTAAAAACATTGCAAGAAAAGGTAAAAATCTAAAGCAAGCCTAATAGCGTCGTCGCCAAGGCAGAAATAATAGATCTGGGTGACACTGCTTAGAAATCCTCGCCTTTTAATCCACTCAGCCTATAACAACAAATATTTTCCTTTCCTCTCCCCCGCCCACCCGTCTAGCACCTCAAAACCAAGGCCATCTGCACGCATCATCATTAGCTCTACCGAAAACGCGAAGGAACGAGGAACAGATTCAAGCTGATATTTTTTTTATCAAGTTCATACAGTATCACTGGACCGAAAACGAACAAGGTCGTTATCAATCGAGCACGAGAAGTGATACCGAGTACCTGGTACTTTTGGTCTGTATCATTTTCGCGTACCTGATACAAAATATCAAGTTGATACAGTATCACCTAACCCTAGTCCCAACCACCCTTTTTTTTGTATACTTCATGACAAATGCTTGAAACGTTCCCTGAAGCGGTACGGATAGCGCCGTGCATTAAACATGTCCTTCCCATGTTTTCACCTCGGGTTCGAATCTCGCCTGAGTTTTGCCTTCGTCATCTTCTACCTAAAAGGAAACATTAGAATTAAATTCTTCCAATACTCACATTTAATTTTTGCTTATTTTATTTTATACTATTTTCTCAGTAATTTTTAAACATCTCTTTTGAGTTTTAAAATTCTTTCCTCATTTAAATGTTCCTTTTCTATCTACTCGAAAAACACATTTTTATTTACAATCGACAAAACTATTAGTAACTAAAAGCCTGAATTATTTCCATGAAATGCAGATGATGGTCCCTGCCGGTGGCCATCACCCGCAATTTATTATCGGCGATTAATTAAGCCTAATAGATAGCTTTAGAATAGTAAATTTGGTTTTATTTTATTCATTGTAGTCATTGGCTTTAATCTTAATTATTAATCTTGGCTGTACACCGATGAATGGTGATGTGTGTTTTTATATTTTACTTTGCTCCGCAAAGAGAATAACTATTATCCCAACGTATGCCCGTTTTAGTTCATTATTTATTATTTGCTCTTATTAGCTATTATTTTGCAATTTGTGTTTTTATAGTTTATAGATATTCAGTTTCTTAGTGCGTGTTTGCTCTTTTGTTATGCACAGAATTATTATTCAAGATTTGCTTTTTTCAAGCAACTTCAATTCAATAATTTTTTTTATTTATAAATGGTTGTTTTCATTGACTAGATTTAAATGGTTATCATGAATTCAGTTTTGTGTTTTATAAAATTTAGTCAATTCTCCTTTTTTTCACAGAAAAAACTTTTAGTTATTTTGAGTTTTAATTAGTTTTAATATGTAAATTATTTTTAGCTCAGAAATTTAATTATTGTACTTCAAATTTTTTATTACTTATTAAAATCTTTTCCATTTTTTAAGAATCTTTTTACTTATATTTTTTTTTGCAGTTAAATATAAGCTATTAACTCAAAATTCATTACATGCAAAAACATCCTGTACATTTTCGTTTTGTGTATAAAGAATTTAAATTCAGTTATACTAATTAAACTGATCACTGTTTCTGTTTTTAAATTCATTTCTTTGTCCTTATTGAAATAATTGCTTTCAGCTCACAAAAACTGAAATGTTTGAAGTGTAAGTCTTAATTGCCTTATTACTATTAATACAAGATTGGTGAACCAGCTGGTCGCCATAGGCGGCTAGTATAGAATAAAAAAAACTCTCTCTAGTTGTTGGAGAGCGATGTGTTATCAAATTTGCAAGAATTTATGTAAATAATATGGATTGTGTTTATAGATCTTTTGTAAATGTTTTAAATATTTGTATACAATATAAATACTTGAGTAAGGCATTAAATGACAAAATAAATATAAATACTAATAAAGGGAATTTTTAATTGTGGAAGAGTTAAAAATACAAAAATAATAGCAGACAACGAGAAGAAGTAAGAATCTGGTGGATGACTTCGCTTCCACTCTTCCACAGTTAAAAATTCAATTTATTAGTCTTTATATTTATTTTGAACTTCGCAATTTTTTCCTGGATGCTGCTGCACTTGCGCACACAAATTAAATTGCTTCTATTAATTTTTGTCTCTTTAGATATTCAATCCTTATTTTTTGTCTTTTTAGATATTCAAGCATTAAATGGCAGTTATTTTAAATAAGCGTAGTTTGCTGATTATAGAAATATATATAAATACAGCAATTTATTTAGTAAATATTAATTTTTTTCTGTCCTATTTCTGAGGAATATCTTGTTTAAAACATACCAAAGCCTTAGCAAAAATGCTGAATCCCCCTTTTCTCATTTGAATTTATAACATGATGAAAAAATCGAGATGGTCGAAAATAGCCGAGATAAACTTGACGGCACATGACGTCAAGTTTAACCAGGTTTCCTTGAAGTAGTCGCATCGCATCGTTACATCAGATTTCTCCGAATATAAGAAAATGCGAACTGAAACTTGCACTACATGTACATTGTCTACTCTAGACAGAAATGAAACGTTAGTTTGAATAAGAGAATTCCGCATTTTCTCCCTTAGCGACCTTGACGTTATTACGTGTACTGTTTATTCATTTGGCGTCAATGTTCTGTGCGGTCACCGATCCCTTCTTCTGCCAACAGGTTTTTTTTACCTTCTGACGAAAGTGAAAGAGTACTAGTGGTGTTTTTTTTAACTGTTTTCAAAAACATAACTGCGGTCTGAAAAAAAAAAGGATGATCATTGAATGTGACTGATTTTTTCCGATAGGATTTTAATTCATACTTACCTCAAGCAGGCCGGATTTTCTGAACTTCAATCCGGGACCCTCTGAAGATTGCGGGGGGAGAGAGTTAATTCGGAATAAAGGGTAAATAAAAATTAAAGTTTTCGGGAGACATTCTTCGATATTAGTAGGGTTTCCATAACTGCCAAGCATTGATACGGGGCACTCCAATACTAAATAAATAAAACATGAAAAATGTCTGTAGAATAGTTTACTTTACTATGATAAAAAATCAATCAGGTTAAGCAATCTAATAAAATGAACACGTAGAATAATAAAAAAGATGCAAAGCTAATCCTTTTTAGCCCAGTCATATTTTAAAGTTGATTTTACTTTTCTAATAGTATTATTTTCTTCTTTCACATAATTATAAAATTGGGAGAAGGTCATTTTAAATTTATAAGGTCAAATCAAAATAGCTTCAATTCTCTCCCCTCACAACCTGCTTCTCGTCCGACCATTGAGTTGACATTAGGGAAAATGTTCTCTCCGCATCAGCATTGTGGGCTGGAATGGCAAATGCGTATTTTCATAGTTTTATCAGATATGACATCTGTTCAATATGCTTTGTACCTGCGAAAACTTCAGCAATTTTATTTCCATATTCAGTTTCGTAGTTGCTTCACAGTTTTGGTTGGTATTATTTTTCTCTCAATAATCTTTCAGATGTACAAACTGGTTGAAAAGAATCTCAGCGTGTTGTCAATATCGACGTTTCTCACTTATAAACATGCAGTACTCACGCGTTTTCTGTATTTGTTAGGGTTTCAATAGTAGCAGTGACACCGCGGGCCCAGTGTCTCCCGCAGAGTTAGGAAATGGGACAAAAACGGTACAAATAGTAATGCGGGATTGAGTAGTGAAATACGGTTATAGTCCCTTAAATACAGGACGTATGACAACTCTGCATATTAGTGAACTAAAAATTAAGAGACTAATATTTTTTTGACCTCCAGAATTTTTAATTCAAAAAATTCTGGAGGTCAAATCAAAACTCATAGAAGCGTTATGCTCTGATATAAATGGTCTTAATAAATTTTAATTTTATTTGCATTCACACCATATTTAAATTTCCAATTAATGATCAGGAATTTTTTGTCGTATGATTAATGTGATCATACGTCCCGTTTTGGACGGGACAGTTCAGTTTTTTGGTAGCCTGTCCCGTTGTCCCCAAGCAGAGCTTCAGGACGTCCAAATGTCCCGTTTTCAGAAAGAGAGCAACCCAAGATAACAATTTCAAACAAGAAGAGGCAAAAGAAATCAAAACATCCTACGGTAATGTCTAGCAGACCGGCGACGATGGAGCATGCACTTTACTTGGTGCACATAAGTAAGTTGGTCAGAAGAGTTCTATCTCGCACTTAGTTCTAACTACATTACACCCCATGAAGTGACAGAATAAAATAGTGGGAATATTTTAAACGAAAGACGCTGGGTGGAACTGTTCAAACACATTCACGCCAATAATCTAAAATCATAAGAACTTTCGTACAATTACTGAATATATTCTATGTCTGCCCGGCACAAATGCACTCGTAGAAAGGATCTTTATTCTTATGAATAAGATGTGGACGAGCTAGAAAACACAGTTTATAAAGCAACGTTAATTACCAAAGCAAATTTTAAGAAATTCTGGCCAAGAATTTCATTCCTTTTTTAAATCAACAACAAATATACTGAAGCAAAAATGTGTTCTTCAGAAAAATGCAAGATCACATGAATTATTTATTTTCACGTACTTATACCTATTCTTTTCATTAATAAATAAAAACTGAAGAAATATGTGTTTTCTTGAATTCACCATAATGTTACCCAAAAATTTAAAAAATGTCCCGTTTTGAGTGAAAAAATAAATGGTCACTTTCCCCAGTAGCACACCAATATTGTAAAATATTTTGGGCAATATTGTGAATACGGAGGAATATCTAATACCAGATAACAATATTGTATAATATTGATCAATATTAAAGAAGGCTTGCAATTTTTTGAAGTATTGTTAACGTTCAATTCAGTTGTAAAAATATTAGTTACATCTTAATAATTAATTCTATTTGAGATTTTATTTCGAAAAATTCACTGAAACAGTTTTCTATTAAGAAGCCGAATATTGTATAATATTGTGTAGACAATATTGCAAATCTACATTGAACAACGTTGAACAATATTCAGAAACATATTCGACCTCTTTTCTCATACCCTTGAGCCATACCCTCACTTACGCTTGCGTCACTTTATCTATGGAGATCTGAAGTGAGTTATTGCGCATGCGCTTTGCTTCCACATTGGAAACACCACAGATCAAAGCCGCCATGTAGTTTGTGCAATTTAGCAGTGTTTATTTTTTGAGCAAATGTATGATAGCCTACTAAGTTTCATCTTCGATTTTTACTTTCAGATAAAAGGTATTCAAATATATTTGTGTAGTCATGTGAAAAATATTACTGTCTATCATAATATTTTAAATATCAAATTAACTTCAAAATGTTATATTGTCTGTTAAATTTTGTTATCTAATAGACGAGTGATTTATTCAGATCTTAGTTTCGTATTGATTCTGGAAAACTGTACTTAAATAGGAAGCATGTCCTTTTTCAAATATGATAAATTTAATGAAACAGTGTGGATTTAAATAGTACAAATAAATGCATATATTTTCTAGAATTAAATTTATATACTTATATAAAACATAAAGAATTAGAAAAAGCTACCTAATGAATATTATAACTATTAGGGGAGACAGGGGATATAATGGACCACTTTTGTCTATTTTGAATGTTTGCTCTCAAAGTACTGACTTTTTGAGTTTGAAAATATGTACATGTTATCTACTATTGTTCATATTACACTCATTCTAAATCTATAATGATCCATACTTTTTTTAATTTAAATTTTTAAGTAACAAGTGACAAATTGGACCATTCCCAAGGCTGGGGAACCACCTGTAAATTTTTAAAAATATATTAATGCTTTACATTTTTTATTAGCATAAAACATAGAATGCATTAGATTTGCTTATTCATGGCATCAGTTTATACATATAATGCAAGATTAATGATTATTACACACCAAATGATTTTTATGTCACTGAAACTCCCAATTTTTCATGTGAAAATTTAGGTTTTGGACGATTTATTACAATCCTTGAAAACTTACTAAGGATCCATCTGCAATATAAGGGGGGAAATGTACATGTTTTGGTAGGTTTTTGAACATAGTACCTTTTTTTCTGTTATTAAACCGATAAAATAGACTACTGTCTTTTTTGTTATAAATTTGACTAAAATGTATAATTCTCAACTTTTATTTCACTACTAAAATTAGTATCGTACTGTGAAATGATTCGCTCATCATTGTATATTCTGTATCAATTATAAACAGAACCTAATGTTACCATTGAAGACTAAAGTTAAATATATCCTTTGTAATAACAGGACTAGGCTAAATTAATGTGTTAATGATAAAATAATAATTTAATACTTTACATCGTCTGTAGAAATGTTCTTATGTAACAATACTACCTATTTTTAATTAATTTTATTTCATTCAACACTTAATTTATGTACAATATCATCAGATACAAACTAATAGGTATATTATTAAAAAAAAACCATACAATTTCATTTAATATAGCTGTACTTTTTTTTAAGTTTAAGAATTTAAAAATTGACTGAATGTTTATAAAATGAAACAAATCAAAATCAAATGAATAAATAAGGTGGGAAACTGCTTATGTCTCATAGTGTAGAGAAAAAAAATAACTATGTAATTTGTAATTGTGAGTAATGATTTAATTTGCAAGTGTGTATTTTAAAATCGGATAAAAATGGATAAAAAATATTTTTGCATTGTCTTATTTTCTTTATTAAATTCTTTCTTATTATTTCTCAAATTCTAAATTTGCATATAAAAAGACAGGAAATTTTTATATTTAAAAACTTGCTTCTAATGATTTTTCCAAACTAATTATGAGTTGCAAATTGCACAATATGTAGCTTTATAATTTAAAGCATGGCTGATGCTTTAACTAATATATGATGATAAAGAATATTTATATCATTGTATTGTAAATATTGAAAGGAATAGTCTTTAGTTTTTTTTTTTAATGTTCTTTTATATACTATAATGAAACACACCTTGAAAATGGCTCACAATAAATATAAATATAATTTTGCTAAATTTTAAGAATTATAACTATTATCACAATAAAATCGACATTTTGTGGTTACTAAAAAACCACTCACTTCCTAACAAATTAATATTTATTAATGTCAATTATGACTTGCAACTGTAAGATAAGATCCAAAAATATGAGTTAGTTTTGAAATTTCTAAATATGATACATCGATTACACTTAAAATGTATGTATAAATATTTTATGTAGATGACATGATTCAATAGTGAATTTGCTCTCTAAAATTAAAACAATTTGCTAATCCTTATAATAATGTCCAACTATTAAAAGCATATGGAATACAGAACTGATGGTCCATTGTACCCCAGCTTGGGTTGTCCATTGTAACCCATGTAGAACTTGGACAACAAATATACAAAAGAAATGTCACATTCAGTTATTTTAGCTGCATTAAATATGATATATTATCTTATCTTTTTAATGCGCAGAGCAATGTTTTCCAAAATATCATTCTTTAATCCAGAAAAGAAAATATGCTTCACTGAAAATATTTACCTTTAGTTACTGTAAATCACCAATCAAGAATAGTATGGCTTAATTGTCAGTAGGCACATGGTTTTAAAATTTTTTCAGCACTATAGGCTTGTCAAAATAAACATTCAAAAACAACAATAATAGGGGGTGGTCCATGGCACCCCTAGGTCCACTGTACCCCGTTCTCCCCTATATATAATAATATATCAGATATATAGGAATATCTCAAAATAAAAAATCCCTCATCTAAAGCAAAGAGCATTTAGTTCCCCTTTTACATTTTTAACTTAAATAATTTTTAAATTGTGTAATAGTAAAGATCCATTTACTTGTATGTTATTTTTATTACTGCTCTTCCAATTTAAAAAAAAAGATCATTTTATGGAATTAATATTAAAGAGATTAATTGCTGTTTTTAGTATCCCTGATTTGTGCCAAAAATGTGCCAATCAAGTCCTCCAGAGAGAAATTCAGCGCTTGCTATGCTTCACTGTATACTTATAAAGCCTACTTACTTATGTTCTGTATAATGCTTAAGCTGAACAGGCCTATCTGTATTAAATTCTTATTCTTTGTAAATTAATTCAAGATTGTATATTGTGGATGTTTGAATTTTGCATTTTTGTGCAAGTTTTTATGTCTGTATCTTCCAATTTGTATTTTGCTATAGAAATATGTTGAATACTCGTTAGACTAATTTTAGTTAACAGAGTTTTTTTGGTTGGTGAGGCACTCATTCTCTCTTAGTAAAATTGTATTATTTTATTTCCAGAATGGCAATTCTTTGGTAAGGTTTTTTTTTCGCTTCTACAATAAAAATGTGTAGTCTAAAATTTATTAAATATAGTTACAATATAACCAGCAATAAAAGATTAATTCTTAAGCAATTTCTGACAATATTTTTTATTTCTATCCATGGTTCAATTAAACATTGCCATGCATGACTGGTTTGTTCTTCTAATTTGATGGCTTTTTTGTCAAATTTATTAATTACAATGTTTTACAATTATTTATTTGCAAATATTATAATATTTCTTATGCAAGAAAAAAAAGAGTAATTATTTTCATTTCAGTAATATACAGTTTTAATCTTATTGTAGCTGTGGTGGAAAAATTTGAGGCATGAACATCAAAAGCTTAATGATAATGAAACAGCTTATTAGAGTGAAGATGCCATGATGCTCACTAATTCTGTTTCAGTTAATTACTTTATTTGTTCCTTTCATATGTAACATTAAAAATGAATATGTGCTGGAATTTCATCAAAAGGATCATGATAATGAAGCAGCTTATTAGAGTGAAGATGCCATGATGCTCAATAATTCTGTTTTAGTTAATTACTTTATTTGTTCCTTTCATGTGTAACATTAAAAATGGATATGTGCTGGAATTTCAATATCCTATTTTAAATACATATACAGTGAAAAATGTATTAATGGTAACATATACAACATGGGTAGGTTTCCAATATACAGAATTTTCACTTCCCCATTTCTATTTGAAACACACTTGAAAGAAAAGTAGAAGCAAGTCAGTTGGGGCTAATAATTCAAATGGGAGTTAGTGATTGGTTAATAACTGAAACAAACTAAGAGACTTTAAGTCATTCTTTTAGCAAAGCCTCTAGAAATGAATATGGAAAATTAAATAAAATATAATGTACGAGTCAAAAATAAAGAGTTGTACTAATATCCAGCATTTTGGAACTTATGTTTTTTTCTTCTGTTATACAGCTTTATGTTTTTTTCTTCTGTTATACAGCTGCCGCAGCTTTAAGTTGACAGAAGCTAAGAGAAAAGAACTGGCAGAAAAGTTTCGTCATGTTTTGGCCTCAACTTGCGACTAGGAAGGATCCGGAGCCCCAAAAAATAATTGAATTAAATGTAACTTTCATTGTATACTGTTGAATAATAAAATGAATTTTATATCTATATATGTTTTTATACATTATTGCTTACCTATATTCTTAGTTTTTCTTTTTGTGTTATCATAGTTTTAAATATGAAAATTTATAATTTTTTTAATAATATTTATTGATCTTACGTTGCCTTTTTAAAAAGAATATTTAAAATCCAATTATTTTTCTCTTCAGCATAAATATATTTTTAGAGGTGTTACACTCTGTTCAACTACACATTCTTTTAAATGGTTTAGCCATTTTGGTTTGTTGTTTTATGAATTAAAACTCCCATTTGCTTGGAAGCTTCATTTTTAGGAGAAATTTTCATGCATTTTTTCCAATGAGAATTTTAACAACTTCAAAACTAAATTCGAATTCAATGTTAAAATTAGAAATTCAGACTATGATTATGAATTTTAAAAACTGGAATTTCTGAACTGCATTTAATACAGTTGAGCACTTGTCAATGGAAATTAATCATGGTCTAAACTATTTTTTAAATTTTCTAAAATAATTAATGCAATAGTGTATTTTTAAGTGCATTTTTTAAAGTGTGTGAAGTGCTAAAATATTTTATTGATTTAAATGGAATTGAACTATTTATCGAATGCGTTTTACAATAGCAAATAAAAAATTCATAAAAAACAAGTTATAATTTCTCTTTGACTCACAGACATTCAACTGTATTTTTAAAAAATTGAAGTAAATTTTCACTTAAATTTTATTCTGCAATGAACTTACAGTAGGGTAGATGCTCCACTTTTGGCCACTGCACCAGTTTTGGCTACATTGGATCTGTTTTTCCAATAATTAACCAGTAATTTCAAATTAACCAACAAGAACTCTTCCAGCACTTTAAGCAATCCTTATTTTACTATTTTCAACCTGATTGGTTCATTTTTCTCGTAAATTTAAAGTACCAGTTTTGGCCACCACCCATTAAATCTTAAAAATAATTAATTTTAATATGAAATCAGAATAAAAAGAAATCTTACCTCATAAACCCTAAGGGTAATAGTAAAAAAATCAAATACAATGATCATGTATTGCGTTCTCACAACTGTTAAGGAACAAGGTTTTGCAGTTTTTCATCATCAGGCTCTCAGAATTAAATGATTGGTCTAAAACTGATAACCTTTAGGGTTTATGATGTAAGCTTTCTTTTTATTCTGATTTCATATCAAAATTAATTATTTTTAAGATTAAATGGGTGGTGGCCAAAACTGGTACTTTAAATTTACTATATGTGCCAGTTTTGGCCATGCAAGTGGCCAAAAGTGGAACATGTAATGTTCTAGTTCTGGCCACATACTTCATTATTGTGTTTTTAGCCATTACATAAATTTAAGAATATCTGGATGAAATAAAATCAACTAATTTAGTTTTGTTTCTAAAATAAAAAAGTAACTGATGTAATTTTGTTTCTGAAATAAAAGTAACTGATTTAGTTTTGTTTCTAAAATAAAAAGTAACTGATTTACTTTTGTTTTCATTTTACATATTAATGGCTCCAATTAAAAATAAGAAGGCAGGTAGCATTTCCATAAAAAAGATTTTGCTACTCACCATTTAAAGTTGCTAATGCAGTTAAGGCCATTCAAAATGGAATGTCAAAAACATCTCCATTTTTAATATTTACCTCACATTTATGTTAGAAAATTTCAACTTGAAGAACCTGACTCGAGTGATGAGGAATATTCTTTTATGTGCATGGATTGTTCTAATTTTGAAAATGATTCGGATGAATTTGATTAATGTTGCAATTAAAAATTATAAAAATATATATTTGTGATATTGTTAGTGAGTATAGTAATGCAAATTCTTGATTTGTAAGATTTTTTTAAAAAAAACCTGTGCTAAGTATTTGCAATGTAAGTTTACTCCTCTCCCCATTTTTTGTGTCATGTTATTATTATTATGTTAAAATTATTTAAGTATATACAGTTTGTATTTTATCAACCAAATTAAATTATTGTTTTCGACATTCCTGTTTCTTTATTTTTAAACAGAAATCTGCAACTAAAATCAGCTTAAGTAAATTTTATTATATATATTTATAAATTCATCAAAAAATTCCCATTTAAAATCACAGAAAATAATGTACTAAAATACATATTACATAAAAATGATTTATTTTTGCTTAAAATTCATTAAAATGTCTGTTAAAAATATAATATTAATGTGACCAAAACTGGTGCAAATTGGGTCAATTTATTTAAAAATTCATAACTCAAAATTTAAAGTATTCTTCAGAAAAATTTTATAACTAGCAGAAAGCTAATAATAGAAGGAAAAATAGGAAGAAAAAATAAGATAAAGAATAGTATAAGTATGATTTAATATGTTTTTATAAACAGTCATCCACTGTAAAATTTCCATTTCAAATTTTCTCTTAATGTGGCCAAAACTGGAGCATCTACCCTATTACCCAACACATACTTAATTGGGGTTTGCAGTTCGTCTGAAAGTTTTAAGATTGGTGAAGTTTTTGGTAGATCTTTTTAAAAAATGATTTAAAGGCCTTAAGCAATGATAATGAGAGAAAGATACAATAATCAATAAACGAAGCTTGGATCAAATAAACATTTTCTTATTTGAGTATATTTCTATACTATTTTTGTGTAATGTTTCAGATTTTAGTAATTCCGCAGTCGAATAATTTGAAAGGTAGGTAGAAAAGTTTAAGCAAAAGTTTATTTTGTGTAGGAAATAGTATTTTGGTAGCAACTGCAGGTAAAAATAAAGTATGAATTAAATACAAATAGAATTGGGAAAATACATTAAACGATATTGGGAACTACATTGTACGATAATGTAACCCAATATTGAGAAATATGGGAAAAGTCTTACAATTTACTTTGTCACAATCTCTTAAATCAACATTGTACAATATTCATTTCTCCAATACTGAGCAATATAGTGCGCTACTTGTGTTACGTATGATATTCATTGTGGCTTAATTTCCTCATCGTATTGTTTTCGGTGAATTAAGTTTTTAAAATTTTATTTCTAATATTTTCTAGTTTTTAGTCTTTACCATATTTCATAATTTGTTGCTAAAATTGCTCTGGAATCTTGTAAAAAAGTTACTAAAATTCATTGCTATATGACGCTTTTTGTATGAAACACAGCATATGTGGTGAGAATATTTTCCCTAATGTCAACTCAATGGTCGGACAAAGGAAACAGGTTGTTAGTGGTAACAATTAAAGCAATTATAACTTATCATTTTAAAATGCCTTGCACCCAATTTTATAATTATGTGAAAGAAGAAAGTGATATAATTAATTAAGTAAAATCAACTTTAAAATATGACTTGGCTAAAGGATTATTTTTACGACTTTTTTATATTAATATTCTACGTGTTCATTTTATTAGATTGCTTCAACTTTATTGATTTTTTTTATCAGAGTAAAATATACCATTACCTACCCACTCTTTCATATTTTATTTATTTAGAACTTAAAAGTCCTGTATGAATGATTGGCAATTATGATAACCCTATACATGTAGCACCTTCTTCCGTTCCCGTTGGTAGAAGCAGGATTTTAAACGCTTTTTCTGTGCAGATTTTTTTTTAGAAAACTTAAAATTTGAATATAACTAAAAAATGTTGATAAGTAAAAATTAATTGAACGATATGACTGTATTAAATCTTTTACGAAAGTATCATTTCTACATTCGCATTTATTTTAGCCTCACAGTTTCATGACATTTTTTTTATTTTTCAAGAACTGTTGAGTAAATTCTTATACACAAGAGTCAAGAATACAAGAAAAATAATTGATAAAATTTATTTTGAAGTTAAATTTTTCAATTAAAATCAATGAAAAATTGGAAATTGCTTAGTTACAGTTATTTGTTAAAACTTACCCACAGCATGTCAAAAATTTAATTATTATTTTTTAATTGATTAGTAATTAAATTCTCCAAAATTCAATAGAATAGGCAAAATTTAAGTTAGCCCAAAAGACATCAAGGGTTGGATGGTTGCTTGGATTTTTTGGCACAAAAGCCAGATCTGGCTATGAGACATCAAGGGTTACCGTAATCCAAAAACTACATTGCATGAACAATCACAAGCATATAAAAATAAGGCACATCAGTATATTATTGAATTAGATTTTCCATGTTTCAGTTAATAATAATTTTTAAATGCTGACATTAATATGGAATAATTTTTGTTACCATTTTTTAATTTTAATATATACTAATTATTATTATATTATTATTAAAAATCCTATTAATTTTTATTAATTTCATCTATATTAATTTTTTAAATTTCAAACAGTATTTGTGTCTTAAATTTTGCCGTCAAAATGAAGGATTCGGTCTTTCTAGTGTTTAAAGACTTTCTTTCGCGACCCCTTTTATCAGCCAGAAAACTGGGGTCCTAATTTTCTCTTCCTTTCACATTGCAATTCTAAATGCATATTGGTAAGCAAGTAGGCGAATAATTATTAATGCATATTAATAAAATCATAATAATTTGTTAAAATCCAATGAAAAAAATAAATATGGTTTTTATAATTATATAATAGTGGAATAAGTCAAAAGAATGCACTATCAAAATTTCTGAAACCTCCACGAATATTTTAATTCTAATTTTGCTGAGTTAGGGGTTATCATTCCTAAAACAAGCTCTCAGCAGAACACATATGAGAATTCTAATACACAAATTACTCACTGTTGTACAATTTTTCTCATTTGATTTCTATTTTGTTTTTATCTAACTCAGTATGAGATACAGTCCTCATTTATACGTCGGTAAAATGTATTCGTCATTTCAGCACGTCTCGATTCAATCGCAACCATTTTAATGATAAAAGTACTTCGTGCATACGAGCAAAATTTCGGTTGCACGTCGTCTTACCCCTTTTGAAAAATCACACATTTTCTGACACAGTCATTATTTCTCCCCTCCATTATTTTCATATCTTTTTAAATGAAGATTTTTTTTTGTATTAAACTCCTACTTGCATGCACATAAATCGTATAAAAGTGAAACGTATAATTAGTACAGAAAATATGGAACAAATTGATTTTCTTCTCTTTTATGATAAATATTTAATTTCTAATAATTAATTATTGTTTTCGATACTACGTAGCAACACATTAGTACTAAATATTTTTTAAACCATTAATTTTTAAATAAATTTGCATAAGTACTTTATTGAAATTTTAATTATACGTCTCTTAATTTATACGACGTTTTACACAAGTCCCTTGAAAAACGTATAAATTGTGCTTAAGTGTATACTGTTCTTTTCCCTAAGCATCATTTTAATATGACTTTTGTCATATAAAATGCTTTTTTTATTATTAATAGCGTACCACATATCCACAATTTTTTATGATTAATTTACTTATTTTCTCTCCTTAATGTATTATATGACCTTTCAGAAAATTATTTATCGATCTATATAAATACAACTTCAATTACTTTTTTATTTTCTATAAAAATATATTTCATATTTTCTCTAGAACATAATGAAGAAACTGAAATCGATTTACATTATATTTTAGATTATAATATAAATAAACCAGTAAAAAATTAATATTCTAATTAATTTTGGAACTTCGTTTTTAAATTTTTGTATTCAGCATTCTAGGAATTATGTTTATTGTGTATTTGATAATCTTTAATTCTCCTTTTTAAATAATGAACATTAATATAAAAATTAATAACATTTAATTATTGCATCACGCAATCATTAACAAGTCTCTGAAAAATAAAGTATGCAGCGTTTTATCGAAAATATTTTAGAGGTTTCATAGATTTTTAAAAAACTGAAAATTCGAACTAATTTTAAACAAAAAAAACTGATTAAAAATCGTTTTAAAACACCTGTTTTGCAGTTGATCATAATATATCATTTCATGCGCCAAATCTCAGTAAATCAAAATAAATTAAGATTTTAAGCTGAAATAATTTTTATTGTAATAAAAAAAATTGTTCCTCACAAACAACTAAATTAAAGAACTTACTGAAAATTTCATCTATGATTTTGATAAAAACTATCAATAGAAGCGAATTTTATTCATGAAGATATTATGCTCTAAATCAATTTCTTTCAATATTTACGAAGCAATGATGCTCTTAGTTTGGATATCAATAAGCAAATTACAATTATTGATTCACATGCATATTGTCCTAATTCTTTTCTGCTACAGATCCCAATAAACACAGTTCAACCAGTCAATACAAATAAAAACAAGCAATATCATTTCGCTCCAAAGAAATACTTTTGTTGTAATCTGACTTCCGACAGTTTTCAATCATCAAAATATTAAAACAATCATTTTAAAATTTGCCTCAAATAATGTAGAGTTAATTATGGTTTTAGTGACTCACAATAGAAAAAAAAATTACTTAATCTAGATCCATCATATTGTCATAACATATGTTTTAATTAAAGTTATCGTGTATAAAAGTATTAAATTTATGCAATTGTACATTATGAATAAAACTTGCCAAAATTATTAAGCATGATCCAACAAATAAAATTAACATGAACAGACTTACAGTGCTGCAGGAGAGAACAAATGATAATATCTGGTTTCCAATACGATAATTAGTCATAAATCATGAATAAATTTTTGTCATTGTAGATTATGGAAGTGTCTTCCTATGCTTGCTGCTATGATGAAGGGAAAAGCAATAAGTACCATAAACAGAACTGCGATGCCTGCAGTGACTCACAACAGAAAGAAATTTATTTAATCGATATCCATCATATGGTCGTCATACATAGCATAATCAGAATATGTGCGAGGATTACATTTCGACCTTATCATTTGGGTGGAATTGAATATTAAGTAGAATGCAATCGATAAAATTAGCACATATAGAAGTACGCAGATGCCAGAGCCAAACAGAGAAGGCAATTTCGATCTCTCTACAGCTTTCCGATATGTAGCTTTCACTTGTTGTTCCACGTAGTTATCGCTGTTTCCACATTCCTCCAATTCCCTTTTTATATCCCAATGGCTGTATCCTTCCGCTATTCTCACGATGACAAAAATGGTGTAGTATCCACATACCTCTGTTTCCGAATCTTGAAAGCAGACATCATAGTAATACCAGCTATATCTTGAAGCGAAATCGGATATGTAAGTGTTGAAGGTTGTTGGCGGCCTGCCGAACGAATCAAAAAATATCATCAGACTGTTGTAGACACCGATAACGAGCCAGTGCTCACCTCGGGTAGATGAAATCGCAGTGTTGACAATAATCCACGCAGGACCGGGGCCTAAATCTGGGATTTGGTCGGCGGCGAAAACGCCCCGAAACAAACCGTATGTAGTTACGTAACTGTAAAATTCCTGAATATCTGATTTAGTAATCATTTGCCTAGAAGGAACGAATATAGGAAGCTATTGCTTTTATAAAAGAAATAATTTTATTTTCATCCTGGTGTGTTATTTGTTCGGAGTAAGAGAAAAATTTGGTTTATCGCTCTCACCTCGAACCAATTTTTAAATGTAGTAAATTTCTTAATTAGAGTGAAATATTTCCATCTATGCATAATGACTAATTTTTTTCCATTCCACTTTAAGAAAAATTTTAAAATTCTTTAATGATTTTACTGACTTTAGTTTGTTAAAAGCACACTAGATGGCACAATAAGAAAAACAACCCATGAGATACAGATTCCATAGCGAATAAACTGCAGAATGCTGTTGCATAGTTTGGGACGCTTTCAAATTCTATTATTTATTTATTTATTATTTAAATTTACATTATTCATTTTTATACGATTTTACGGTGGTTTTACTAAACTTTTTTAACAGGAAAATTGGAAGGGATTTATAATATCTTAAAATAATTCTTTAAAGATAATAAGAATGAAGAGATTTTGAAATGCAAAACGCTTCTCCTTATAGGAATTGAAATATTACATAAATTTCAGTTTCATTTCATAATCAAAATTTCTTAAAATTTTCTTGTGGGGTGAAAAACGTCAATCTAGAAAAGATATAATTATAGATCAATTACCGCTACTTCTGATTAATGAATTCGGTTTAACAGTTTTCTTTCGGCTTTTCTCTGTCACTTTAGAAGACGGTACGCTTTAGAGAAAAGCAAAGATAATGCGTAAGAAAGCGCAGAAAATCCCAAAATACTGGGAGAAAATGGATTTGCATATTAAGACTCTATCAAGGCCGAAACTATTGCCCTAAGTTTAGAGAAACAATTGTCATTAAACGACCTATCTCACAGAGAGACGGAAAATGAGGTCAAAAAATCTACTGAAAACTTCTCCACCCTCCCACTCACCAATAACCAAATTGATAATCTCAAATGCATTCAGCCCTCTGAGGTAATCAAAGTCATTAAAAATTTAAATATTAAAAAAGCATGCGGGCTTGACTGTATCACCAACAAAATGCTTAAAAATTTACCATGCACAATGATTTTCGAGTTTAAAGAAATCATAAACAATATCTTCAAATTTAACTATTTTTCAAATGCGTGGAAGACCCTAGTAGTTGTGACAATTCTTAAACCCGGAAAAGACCCCACTCAGCCAGAAAATTATCGGCCAATCTCGCTACTCAGCACACTCAGTAAACTAACTGAAAACTTCATTTCAGATAAATTAAACGAGCATCTTGCCTAAAACAAAATCCTTTCCAGGAACAATTTGGTTTTAGGAAATCCTTAACTACAACGCATCAACTTCTTAGAGTAGTCGAGTATATTACGAGTGGCTTTGAAAAAGATGAATGCACTGGTGCGGTCTTCCTTGACGTACAGAAAGCCTTTGATGGAGTCTGGATCCAAGGACTAATCCATAAACTTATCAGATACAAAACCCCAACCCATTTACTACAGCTTCTAAAATCTTACCTCGAAGAGAGAAAATTCGCAGTTAAAATTGGCAACAGCAATTCCGAAGCCAAAATTATGAGAGCAGGCATACCACAAGGAAGGAAAATCTCGCCGGTCCTCTACTCTCTTTATGTTAACGACATTCCAAAAACACATAAAACATTATTAGGTATGTACGTAGACGATACTGCCATTCTTGCTAAAAATAAAAACTATAAATATACGGCAGCCTCTTTAAACCAACATCTAGCGAAACTGGACGACTGGTTCCTCAAATGGAAAATTGCCCTTAACGTTAACAAAACAGAAGCAGTGTATTCCGCCAAGGGTAGAAGAAAACACTAACCAATAGTTAAAATTAAAAACCAAACAATCCCTTGGTCTCAGCAAGCCAAATATCTAGGTGTAATACTAAACGTTAAATAAACTTGGAAAATTATATCAGAATATTATATCAATAAAAATTAAAATTCGTGCAGCCTGAAGAAAACTTTTCTCTCTAACAGCACGAGAACGGAAATATATATATATATATAACCGTCGGGCAAACTCTAGCGCCATTCCTGCTCCCACTGAAGCCTCCTTAACTTCTAGGCTTGTATCTGATACCCTTTTGGTGACTCTTCAAACTTAGAAACTGAATTCTTTCAAACTCATAAATTCTATTTTCCCTGGCTTCTATAGCCAAATCTCATTCGCTTTCTAGCATTGTCCCATGTGTGTTCCCTTTCATAACTTATAAGCACTCAGACGGAGTAGAAGCGCTTGTTGTGCTGGCACTCAAGGAAAGCTGTAATATTAGCATAAATGTCTTCTATGCAGTCCTCATGACAGCATTGAAAGAATTAAGAAAACTTATGAAGGAAGCCCCACAATTAATTGCAGCTTTGCAAGCAATAAAATATGATAACAAAACCACAGATAAATTACAACTTCCAATGATTCCCTTGTGCTAGTTCTGACTTCCTTGACGATCCGTAATGTTCGACCCAAAGATGCTAAAAATTGCTTTCAGGAACCAAATGGGATAAATATTGAAATCCGATCCTCAACTCTCTTTTGATAACGACATTCCAAAAACGCATAAAAAATATTAGGTATGTACGCAGACGATACTGACATTGTTGCTAAAATTAAAAACCATAAATATACGGCAGCCGCATTATACCAACATCTAGCAAAACTGAACGATTGTTCCTGAAATGGAAAATTGTCCTCAAAGTTAATAAAACAGAAGCAGTGTATTTCGCCAAGGGTAGAAGAAAATTCAAACGAATAGTTAAAATTAAAAACCAAACGATCACCTGGTCTCAGCAAGCCAAATATCTTGGCGTAATACTAGACGAAAAATTAACCTGGAAAAATCATATTACAACAATAAAAACTAAATTTCATGTAGCCTCAAGAAAACTTTTTCCTCTAATAGCACGATATTCGGAAATGAATAGGAAATATAAATTGCTTGTCTACACTGCGATCTTACGTCCGATAATTACTTACGGTTGCCCCATCTGGGGGGCCGCAGCCAACTCAAATATCAGAATGTTTGAATTTCTAGAAAATAATATAATCCGTCTAATATGCAAGGCTGGATGGTATATGCGAAATGAAGATATAAGAAATGCAATTAAACTAATCTCGTTAAAGGAATTTATCAAAAAAGTCTCAGCAAAATTCTATCATAATCTTGATAAAATTGATAATAAAGCCATTCAGCATCTTGAAAATTATTTCCCCGATCCGAAAAGCAAAAGACCCCTGAAGATTCTTTTATAATTGTAACTATAATTTAAAAAAAATTGGAATAGCTATCCTTGCTAACTGTTTCAGACCCTTGCCCCCCGCCCCATTCTTCCCAACAAATTTCTAAATCCTGAAGAGTAGTTCCAAACGGCATGTCACTTCCCTTTCAGAGCAAGTAAAGAAAAATTATCACATCCAGAGATATGAGTTCTCTGAACAGCAGTAGCTATTCTTTACTAGCACCAGTTCTTTCAGTACTCCAGCAATAGCCCCACGGGATCCAGAAGGACTTCCACCCACACATCCTTTGCCTCCAACAACAGCAGCAGACTATCGAATTCCCAGAACTGAAAGTATCCAGCATCACCAATGTACCATTACCGGGGATTAGGCCCCTTTGGGGGCCATGGGCCCCAAAATTACTTGTTTACTTACTTTACTTCTCTGTCACTTTCACCTTACCTCAGAAGATCCCTATTGCAACCTAACTAGTGAGGATCTGCAACCATTTCAACCCTGGCAACCCTTCAGATGACCACTGTGTTCCTGCACTTCAGCCCACTGCTTCGTGGTGCTCCGAGCTTGCCTGCCGATTCACTTGTCTCACCTGCCCAGATACTGCTTCAATTGATCAACGATTGTGAGCCTGTCACTCTTCATCTCCTGCCACAACTTCCCATTGTGCTTACCTGCCTTCCAGTTGATTCTTCCCCACCAACTACTGTCGCAGGAAATAAGACCCATCTTTCCCATGGAAACTGCAATAGTCTCATTGTTATCTCAACAAGTGAAATTCATCTCCCTCATGTCTCCCATGCATCAAGGCACGCAAGTTATGGGGCTTGCAGCTCCAATGCATTGCGTTTCCCTTTAACAATTTACGCTTCGAAGAAACGAATAATTTATTTTTAATTAATTTACCGATTTTATTTTCTTCCGTTCAGATTCGTGTTGTCGGAAACATAATGAAAAAGATAAAATAGTTAAATTGTCAGATTTCATAGCCTTTTTCCAAATATTAGGAATCCACAAAAATACTTCGTTTCGACAGCACTTTTCCATAAAAAACTTTTTTAAAATTCTTATCTTACCAGCTATGGGGTGAACTTAGAAACTAATATCGATATACATATTACATATCTGTCCTGTAATTTATTTTCTCTCTCTCTGTGTCATACTTACGAACCTTATGTACTCTGTTATAGGGATTTAAAACATTACAGACAGCTTTAAACGTTTAGAGAAAATAGAAATAAGGATCTTCACGTAACCCTATTTCAAGAAAACCAGGAAAAGTAGTTCTCAGCCTACTATGTTTGATATCAGAAATTCTTTAACAATAGGTAGCGCGTAGATAAAAACGTTTCACTATTGATTTCGCAAACGATTGCAGCGCCGCTTGAAGAAGAGCCGGCCGTAAGCCATGCGTTATGGATTCAAAATCCTATGTTTTGTAAACCGAACGGATGTTAACGCATCACTTCAAGAATTGTAACCTATCTCTCTTTTTCGAAACGAGGTTTGGAATGACTGAACCATTTGTTAATTGATTATTTATGTTTATTTTGAATCAATTGAAGTTATTTCTAATTTTATCGTGTTTTTTAAAAATATATTTGATAAATAATAATAAAAAATATAATATGAAAATAATATAGCAACTTCAGCAAAACAGCCGCATGGTTTATTTGGCTCTAGAACTTTCCTAGTGTTTAACTACCTAGTCAGAACGATAGAAGGAATTTGCGGCAAGAAGTTTATTTTACTGTAACTGCTCTTAAACCTGTTTTCGTGTCAGACTGTCACAGGTATAGAAGTTCAACTGCAAAATTTCGTAAACAATTGCAGCGCCGACCAACGGGCGAAAAGGAAACCTAGCCGCAATTAGCGCTTCTTCCTTAAATTGCAATCATCAATAAGATGCATAAAGCAGGACAGTCACTAGTAACCCATTCCATCCGAATTGGATTTTCATTCGACCCACTAGGCCATAAAACTAAAATACGATTCTAAATCGTCCTCTGCCGAATTTCGTAAAAGATTGCAGCGCCATAGAATGGAGGAAAAAGAAACTTAGCCGCCATTAGTGTCTCCTCCTTAACCGTCAATGTTAGTTTCGAAAGTCAAACGGATTTTGAAGATTTTCTTCAAAAATTATGTATCTCTAAACTCTTAGGTGGCATATGTTTCAGAGAGTGAAAATATGGCATAATAATTTTTCCATTATATTTTAATCATTGTATGATCGAAAGTCATTCACGGCCGGCCGTATTCATCACACCGAGATAAACTCGAGCTCGCAAGTTGGTCCTCTGGTTTCTTATTCTCAATTCCCAAACAGTTAAATGAATTTCGCATGTTTGTGCCGTTTTTGTACCGAGGAAAATCTGCGAGTTAACTCTCACTTGCGTTTTTCTGCATGTGCTGTGAAATGACTAATCGTTCTGCCGGAATGATTTGGATTTTAGAGTAACTAGTAAAAAACAATTCTTTATAAATGTTAAGTGGATATATAATTTATTACGCGACAATTATTTGCACACAAAAATGAATATGTTTAACCCTCTGGCTGCATATCCCACGATTCCCGCGGGTTGGAGGTTTATCTGTTTTCTGCTGCATCCTGCTATTTTTGAAAGCTAACGGGTTTATTTCGTTTTTTAAAACGACGAATCATATTATACTAATAAAACCCTATATGTAAAAAACAATTCGCTTAGTTCATCGGCATTTTAACATGTTTTAAAACATTGAATCTAAATAGTAATTCCAAAAAATTATTCAGACAAAGAGTTAATACCATTAAAACCGACTTTGGAAGAGAAATTCTGGACTTCGAGATTAATGTTTCTTTATATCAACCAGTACAAGCCTATTTTTATTACTATCCTGGATTTTAATTCATTACACCCACTTATTTTGTGATAGATGATCTGTGGTGTCGAAAAAAGATTTAAGTTATTTGCTGTACTCCAATGAACATAAATTATTTATTGCCCAGGCAAATTCTAATACATATAATAATTACATCCATAACAATAATTACACATAAATATTACATCCATATTTTTATATACATAGTGCCTCACAAAAGACTTCTTCATTTTAAAATTAAATAACTTTGTAACGGAGTTCGATAGAACAAAGAAACTAATAGTTCTTTATTTTGAAAACCATTAACCTTTGATACAGTAGTTAAAGAATTAGTTACAAATTTTACCAGCAGGTAGCATTATACACACAGAACTACATTCTTTTTTCCACTCCAGACATGCAATCCCGTCTGGTTCTGCTCTGAAAACCGTATACAACAAAATGTTACGTCGGACAACAAGAAATTTATATTAAAATGTCCCTCTCTCTCTCATCTCATTTCACTTTTTTGGAAATACTGAAAATGAAAATAAATTCGAAATTTCAGTTAAAGCAAAGCAATTAGTTCTCATTTTTGTTGTACTTGCATTTAAATCATGAAGAATTAGTTATTGTTTTAGAGGATTTTTTTTTCGAAATTACTAATTCACGTTTTACGCTGTTTTAAGAAAAATTCTTTCAAATCATTAATATTTTTTTTATATTCATGAGAACTTAAATATTTTTTGCGGGGTATGGGGGAATTAAAATTTATTGTTATTTTTAACATTTTATAAAACTTTAACAATAAATGAATATAGATAATTCATGCCGGAATGTCTTTGACCCGTTATTCTGCCAGACCTCGCTCATAACTGTTACCATGGCCGACCGAACTTTGCATTATCACCAACTGAAAACAGTGAAGCTAATGTATACTTTCGGAGCTATTTAATGTTGTTTTTAACATTTTTTAAAACTTTAACAATAAAATAATGTAGATAATTCATATCAGAATGTCTCTGACCCGTTATTCTGCTAGACCCGCTCATAACTGTTACCCTGGCCGAACATTGCATTATCACCAACTAAAAAATCCCTTTTCGGAAAGCTTGAAGGCAAAGGTAGATTCCTTTACGCTAATGTTACGAAAGTAATGAAATATTACATATTGATCAATACAGACATAGCCAATGACTTTATGTTTCTACACATTGCAATATTTACACTGTGATTCTGTTTTCATGACATTTAATTTTTTACTATATCAAGGTTTTATCATTCCATTTTTTATTCCAAAAGGTTATGCTAGATTTACTGGTCAGTATATTGGTCAATTTTTTTTTATATCCCAACATATAATCATTCAAAACATAGAAATCAAAGAAATAAACATCTCAGCAGCACAAATATCCCCTAGATACCATTAAGCCAGCCTACCTGAAACAGTAGCAAGAAATTGACACGAATGAAGAACGACTCTAGATTAGTTTATTTAATCTAGGTTACCATATAATTGTGCGAACATTACTTTGTCATATGGTAAAATCACATGACATGAAACGTTTGAACATTACTAGAATGTGCTCATTTAGAGAACTCCCTGGTTACAGAGATAATAGTCACTAAATTCTTAACACATAAGAGAATAAAAATTATTAAACATTGTGAGTTCCAAATTTAACACGTGCCTTTAAAGCATAGGATATGAATGCAGCCATTTTGAACAGAAATTTAAATCTCTATCGACGGTTAGAAACAAATACTCAGGCAGAAAACTCCAAAACATTTTTAAACTTAAAGAGATATTTTTCAATATAAAAAAAGGATAAAGGAACTCTTATATATCTATCTTTTTTGGCTATTTTATATTAAATTTATTAATCAAATCTTGGTGCAGCCATGTTTAGTTAAATATGAAATTAAAGTAATCTGTCAAATTAACTAATTATCAAATTAACTATTTAATGAAATAAAATTAAATATTTAGTTAATTGTGACTATATCTTCACAAAAACCTTTTTTATGGCTTTATGGCCAGCAATCTTAATCTTGTAATGATCTAATAATTATCGTAATTTAAATACAAGTTATTGTGTCTGTATGTACGCTCCACATCGCCTCCTAAATCATTGGACTGATTTCTACCAGACTTTGCACTCTTTTATTTTAGACAAGAGAAAGTTCATTTTAACTTTTCAAAGCTTAAAAGTTACTTACAATTTCAGTTAATTAAAAATTAAGCAAGGCGTTTTTCCGCGATATCTTTAGAAATCATTATCTCACGAAACTATTTTTACACCTTATTAATTTTTTTTTTAAAAATTAGCATTTCAGTGATAAAAATTTCATTCCCATACAATTTGTTTCTCTCATTTTAATATTTTTTCAAAATTAATTTTATACAGAATTCGTAGCAATATTCTTTATTGTTGAAGAACAAGAATAATACGAATATATATAGTTGCTAAAATATATTCACAGAATTCTGGACTAATGCTAAAAGAAAATTTTAAAAGTAGACGATTAACAATTTATATCAGGACCAAATAATGATTGATTTATTTTCATTTTTTAAATTAACGAATAATTAACTAGTTAATTTAATTATTTCAAAATATTCATTGAAACCTTTCTTTCTTTTACTTTAGAAATTATTAACGAAATTTGAAATACCTATATAACAAATAGTAATTTATGGTGAAAACAGCTGTTTTTAAAAATTTTTTGTTTCAATTGATATACTCATTTTAATTAAAAACGTTTCAGATCAGAAAAGAAATTTGTGTATTATAATTTTGATACAATAATAATTTTTACATTAAAATATTAGACATGAAGATAAAATCACCCAAAAATTATTTTAATATTAATTACTAGCAATACCCGCACGGCGTTGCCGTGGTGTCATGACTTCAACAAAATGAGAAATAAAGCCCACGTACAATTACATGAATGAAAGTTATGAAAACGAAATCAAAACAGAAAAATATATATTATTGATTTTGCCCGCTTATTTTCCTTCTCAACAATAACATTTATACGTGGCATCATGGCTGTAACAAAGTATAAAAAAAAGCCCAATACAATTAAAAATGGAAGTTTTAAAAACGAAATCAAAACAGAAAAATATGTATTAATGAGTTTGCCCGCTTGTTTTCCCTCTCGGTAATGACATATAAAACTGTAGGAAAACAGTACCCAGTACGTTAATCCAAAACAATAATAAAAAATTACAATGTGAAATTCATTACACCGCAACCAAAGTATGCGAGGGAAAGAAATATATTAAGATCCGCTTAAAAATAATAATCGGTCATTAAGAAAATAAATTATCTCCGCGTAGAAAGCGAAAATAATGACGTCATTTGCCGAGAGGAAGGTGACGTCCGATCAAATTGTAGAAATGCATGCTGGGAGCTGAAAGTGACCTTGGATCGAAAGTTCCGATTCGGTATGCGAGAGCAAATGTTTGAACTGATCAATAAAAAAATCCATCGAATATCGAAAAAAAGATATTTTGACTGTTCTTGTTTTAAAAAGGCATAAATATTTCAGTTGTTACCTCAAGAAAATTGAAAATGATAGCGTTATTAGAACGTTGGATGCGAGAAAATAAAAATTGAATGTGTAAAATGTAAAGGAAAAGTGATTATTGTTTAAAAATTTCTCAAAATTTAGTAAATTGCGTTGGAAATTCAAAATAAACTTCATTAGAACAAAAGTCGTTTGCTGTTTCCTATGGCGTATCTATTTTTTTCTTAAAATTATCCGAAACCATGCTATTGAGAAATTAGCGCGAAAAATCAACCAAAATAACACAAAACAGTAAATAAAAAATTTTCTAGATTAAATTTTAAAATTTCGGCTTCAAGATGCATTGAGTCATCATTAAGACCACCTGTGTGCCAAATTTCAAGTCTGCAAGTGCGAGGGATTCGTTTCGGCATCGCACCCACACACACACATACATTTTCTTTCATAATTATAGGTTTTAGATTTAAAATGATTTCCAGGGAGTAAGGCAAAATTCAGAAGGAAGGGAGAGAATGCTATTTAAACGGATTTGGATTATTTACAAAATATCAAATTATCAGAGCAGTTATTAACAAAGATAGAAGTCTTGATAATTACTGCCCGGAAGAAAATTTTGGAGCGAAAACATCTCATTTGTTAATTTAAAGAATATTTTTCCTTTTGTCTTAAATAATCAGCATCGTTGTTATTAAGTAAAGCAATAGAGATGGGGAAAGTTGGGTATTATGACAACCTTAAGCTTTGGGGATTTTTCCTGACCTCAATATTCCTTGCAGGATTATTGTTTCGGCAAAATCTTCTAGCAACTCTAAGCTTTAAAATGATATTTTGTTAAAATTTTTATATTCAAATTTGAGACCCCAAAATTTTATTTTAGAAAAAAATGACATTTTCGTCTTCTTAACCGACTATGCGGGTAAGATGACAAACTGAGATTACAATTTAATTCAAAATCATATGGTATGAAAAAACTATTTAAAACTGCTGATATCGCATCTTGATCATAACAAATTTCACATAACAGAAAATAAGCATAATCGAACTAAAGTAACACCAAAAAACAAATGAAATATTATCAATCGAAAATTTAGATTCAAACCTTAAAAAATGAAATCAATTACAAAAATAGCATCTTCATGGCCATGGATTTTGTCCCAGCCACTACAGGTGAAATGTTGCCTGACTTTGCACATAGAACATTGTAATCCCAATTCCGTTTTTCTTTGCTCACAGCAAATGATTCATTCTTCATTATCGAGGTCCTCTGGGTCCATATTGTCGTCAGCGTCAGCGTCAGCAAATTCAAATGAATGAGTCGAGTCTTCATATTTAGATCATTAGAAGTAGAGATGTCGCTTAGCTACTTTTTTTGTAGGATTTTTACCAGGTCTGTTGCGTTTAGTCTTATTAACTTCAGCCTTCTTCAACTGTCACAGTTTTTGCTTATATTCTTCTTCATCTTTCTCCTTTTTTAATAAGATGCTAATTTTTCATTGGAATGCCAATGAGGTGCATGAAGGACAAGTGGCAGTCAGGTAGCACGACGAGCTCATGAATTAGCGTGGAGGGATTTGCCATCTTACCATCCATCCAATTCATCTTAACTAACTTCACCTTTTTATTTCAAAAAACATTGAAGGATATCAGCTCATCAGAAAAATTAAAATAATATATCACTGATCACATTTTGATTAGCACATATATAAATCAAAAATATTTACTCTGTGGAAGCTATTCCTTCAGAATCAGCAACCAAAAGTTGCGTAGGATGAACTAAGAAATACTATACCGCGTATTGTGAATCATACTAATAACGGGGTGGAATCTTTTGGTGTGACACTGGTAGCTGGTCGCTAGGTCTCTGATGATGGAGAATCAGTTCATTCATCTAGGGTGATTTTCGAGGAAAATACAATTCGTCATCATACTTACTTATTCGTCTCTTCGTCATCTTACCCGACTTTCCCCTACTTGAAACAAGAAGTTTTTATTATTATAATGAAGTATATTAACGCATTCGAAGGATTTTCATATAATCGTTTATTACATTGTTTCAATCGAAATAGGAATCATCATCACAACTTTCTATCAAATTACTTTAACGTATTTTAAAATTTAAAATTTTTCTGTAGCTTATGACGATGACCAGCTTGTAAAAATAAGCTGCTGGAAGAAATAAATTTTGTTTTTATTTTAGGAGTGAATGACATTTCACAAGAAATTTTGGAAACATATTACAGAAAGAAGAAACATCAAACCGCGAGAGAGGTAGAAAAAAGATCCAAATGTGACCATTCAGCCTATGATCAACTTCACATGGGTTTCAGGACTTTTCTGTAACTGTGGACTCTGCTTAATAATTTTAGACAATGAAAATGATATATAAAATTAATATATTATTACATTATATATAAAAACTAAGCATCAGTTTGTGGTCCCCGGTTGTGTATGAAAAACTGATTTTTGTCATCAATGCAAGGCAAACTGATTTGCACGTAACACTCTTGTAACACACTACATTTATCAAATTTCGGATAATTGTGCCCAACTTACAGTGTCATTTTTATTCGTTGCATCTTCCAATGATATTTGATTTTTTCCCTATCAGCGAATTTTGAAAATTGAAACTATTAATAATCGAACGATTTTAAGAGTATACAGTGTGATTCTAAAACCATGGAACAAAATTTCAGTGTATGTCAGGCACGCAGAAACAAATAATTTTTACAATAGAACATGTAGGACCAACGCAGATGGACATATTTTCAGCACTAGAATCTCACATCTGTGTCAGATTTTGGAACAAATTAGTCAATGGATTGAGTGCCTTTCTATCCGTCGATTCGTGGGTATGTGAAGACAATAACTCGTTAGCGAACAAACTAGAGGAATGAAATTTTGCAGGCGGTCTGGACGCTACAATTGAGGACAAGTACAAAATTTTGGGCCCAATTGGTATATTAAAAGAAGAACATTCCAATATGAATGCGGGATTATCTCCACTGTACTACGAAGCTGAACACAAAACGCGCCATATTTTGAGCGTATACGAAAAAGGCGCGGGAGCACACTTCTGATTGTTTCATTTGTATCACTAATTAGGACACCAGATTGAATTTTTTTTTTGGCAGAAAGTAATGAGCCATAAGATATGGCTTTTGATAAACAGTATTGAAATATTAGCCGGAGATTTCAATAGGAACAGTTTAGAATCAAGTTAAACCAGCGGGAGTATTCTCCCCTAAACTTTCTCGTATACTTCCCACAAAAGGTGCCGTTTCTCCTTCCCCCGCGTGGCTAAAAAAATTCGAACCTACTGCTATCCAGAATCCAATGACTATCAGAAGGTTTTTCATTATAGTGATTGAAAAATATCTAGGTAAAGAATTCAAAGAGATGCGTACCGATTAAAACGCATCTATCGCACACTGCTAGGTTTCACTCTTGCCGTCTCAAGGACAAACTGACGTAATCGCTCCTTTCGCGAGCACAGACGATTGCTTCTGTGCGCATGCGCGTGGAGATAGCGGATTGGTTTCAATTTTAAATTATACAGACAGTCAACCCGTTGACGGATTTGGCCCAAAATTTTATACGGGCCTACATTCATGACGATAAAACTGTGTACCAAATTTTATCCATCTAGCTATTCAAGTTTTTGAATTATAGTGTTCACATGACTTCGGACGTACAGACAGACAGACTTCCCGTTGACGGATTTTGTCCAAAAATTGATAGAAACCTACAAATTATGTTAAAAGACCACATACCAAATTTCATCCCCGTAGCTCTCATAGTTTTCGAGTTATCGTGTTCACAGACACACAGACACACAGTCAGACATAACTCCAAAATTCTGTTTTTCGGACTCAGGGAGGTCTAAAACGTGGAGATTCGTCAAAATCTCGAGTTCGAATTTTTTGACGATTACGACACTTTCTGTTTGTATGCTTCGTATGCGAGAAAGTAAAAATGAATTTTATGAGAATGACGAAAACAAACACCATTTAAAGTGGAAATATTTACCCTTTTTGATTATACACAGTGGTAATGATAACACAGGCCTGCAAAAAATACTTTTTGAAAATTGTTTTAGTTTTGTTATCTGATTTTTATAATATTTTCAGTGCTGATTTAAAAAATCAAACACTTATTTTTCTATAACGTAAGGTTTTTTCACAAAACGATTTCATATTTTGGGTCAAATAACTGAAATCAAAATATTTTGACATTTTTATTTTGACTTTATCACCTCATAAATACACATTATCCTAGCCATAGAGAGATCATAGCTCTGGTATGATTTAAACGAAAAATCAAACAATACCATGCGCAAACGCCTGCCGCCATTTATACTTTCTAAGTTGATAATGACCACTGAGGTGAAAAAATCATTTTATACCCGGCGCGTTACTTACCCTCGTATTACGCCACTGCTACCGCAATTTATTTATCAGTGGCGGCGATTGGGTGACAAAAGGGGGGGGGGGGCAAAAAATTTATGGACACCAGAAGTAGGCACACACACAACAAAATTTAAAAATTAATTAATTAACAAAATTTTAATTAAATTTAAAATTCATAAATTAGCTAGCTTTCCCGGACCCATTGTTCTTTTATAATTTCTAGTTTCAGACAGCTAAAATGAAATAAAAATTTAATTTTTTCCTCAGAAATAGGGGGCCACTGCCCTCCCCCAATCGCAACCATTGACTAAAAGTATCATTAAAATCGTTGTTTGTAATATTAGCACAAGTCTATAATTAAACCGAAGTGCTTTGAGAATTCACAAATGGTCGGTAATAATTTCATTGGAAAAAGCATAGCTTGTTTAAATTACGTGTACAACAAAAAGTGAAAAATTACTTAAATCCAGACATTTTTATCGTATTTCATTTAATACAAACCAATTGTTTCCATGATAGAATGTGATGATTAGATTAGATTTTTCTGTTTTAATATACAGATAATAAAAATGTAAATGAATGTTTTTTTCAATAACTGCTTGTATGCTTTATGATTTTTTTTATCTGTATTAGTCATAAATTGCAAATGAATAACGAGTTTATATATATTTATACTTATTATCATTATTATAAATAAATAGTTATAGAATTTTTAAAGGTCTTGTTTGATTTGGGGGAGGGAAGTGAAAGAAAGAGAGAGAGTGATTCTATCATTATACATTTGTTTACATAGAAAAAGCGTAAGACACTTTGCTTCTGCCGTGCGTCCACTCACTGACACACCCGCTTTTTACTTTCTCGTATACGAAGTACACAAAGAGAAAGTATTGTAATCGTCAAAAAATTCGAACTCGAGATTTTGACGAATCTCCACGTTTTAGACCTCCCTGTGTCCGAAAAACACAATTTTGGAATTATGTCTGTCTGTGAACACGATAACTCGAAAACTATTAGAGCTACGGGGATGAAATTTGGTATGTGGTCTTTAAACATAATTTGTATGTTTCTATCAAATTTTGGGCCAAATACGTCAACGGGGTGACTGTCTGTCGGTCTGTATCATCGCATACTTGTATCTCATAAGCTCTTTGACTTAGATAAATAAAACCTGATATCGCGGATGCTAACATTAATTATAGATCTGAGCCCAATTTTCATCTCAATCGGTTAAAAAACAGGTGTTCAAATAGCATATTTAGTTCAAAACGCACAATACGACTGTGTGTTGGCGAGCGTTTCGCTTATTTTACTCAAGTGAGTATGGTTGTCGTTTGACCTTGGCGGAAATTGTAGCGAGCCGCCAACACATGCTTCGGAAATTATGGCAATCCCCAAAACGAAACTTCGTTTTGACATTCGCCAGATGGACTCCTGTGATTAACCAGAGGTGTAGTGAAATGTTGTACGATATCTATAGTAATATATATAGATATCTGTCACTAATAAAGTTGTGGTACCTCAGGGCGCGTAAAAATTGCGAACATACGCATTTTTTTGCAAAATATTAAGTTTTTGGGAATTCATAAATTTTATGTTTCATTGAAATCACCATACATAATTTTTTTTTCAAAATAACCAGGTCTTGGGTAAATACCCAAAAATATTTACCCATCAACTGGGTGTTTACCCACCCCACATTTCTGGTCGTATGCGAGAAAGTTTCGGGGAGGTCACTCCCGCTGGTTTTCTATTGTGTCACTTTCTGTTCACCCTTTCGCATTCAGTGGTTTCGCAGTGAAACCGCACATTGAGATTTTTTTTCTACTGCACATGGGCGAAATGTAGCGTAATTTTTATTTCATAACTTAAGAGCCAGATATATTGGTCAACTTATATAAAAATTCCAATTCTGTGCCGATATCTTAGTATTCACAAAGATATCGGCACTGCAAGAGCTAAATTGTTTTTGTTCTCTAAGAGAAACAAAAAGATGATGGTTCTTGCACAAACTGATATTTTTTAAGATTGAATCTTCGAAAGTAATATTGAATTTCGTGAAGGCTGAATATCCTGAATACTCACGTTTACTTATAAATTACAGATATACTTAAATTCTATATCGATTATCACTTATTCGGAGGGAAAATAGCCCGTTACCTTTCATTGGTTTCACCACAAAATTCTTGAGAACAAAAAAATACTAATTTTTTTCCTTTACATATTTATGATCAGCTACATATCCTATTCTTATTTTTGAAATAAATATAGTAATTAATTTTCTAAACGAAACATATAGTGAACTTTAAAGGGTTAAAGAAGCAATAATTATTCTACTGCTGGCATGCGGGAAGAGCGAAGTATTTCAAGATACTTTGAGAATGGTATTTGGGACTAATTAGTGTCAATTTAACATGAAAGGTTTGCGAATTTCGGGGCATATGAAAGTCGTATCCTACATAAACTTTAAGCATCTGTATAACATCTGTATAAAATATAGCTTTAAACTATTTCGAAAAAAAAGGCCCTTATCTGCTTTAATTATAGAAGGCAATTTTCTATGAAATTTACAAAAAAATAATTTCAAGCTATGAAGTATGTCACTTCATGCTGTATGCAGATTTTATTTTAAAGGAACAAAAATCACTCTACGTTGGCATTCA